>VSMD01052658.1:0-51346 GCA_008750895.1 Mirza zaza
TCATTCTCCCCAATTTGTAGCTGTTCTATGATTGTTTTTTATTGTTGGTTTTTATTTTTTTTTATTTTTGGAGATGGGGTCTCACTATGTCGCCCAGGCTGGAGTGCAGCAGCTGCTCCCAGGTGCAAGCCTAGTGTGCTATAGCCTCAAACTCCCAGGCCCAAGCGATCCTCCTGCCTCCTCCTCCCAAGTAGCTGGGACTACAGGCGCCACCACTATGCGTGGCTGGCTGTTCTGTTCTTGATATAAACCCCTGATTCTGTTGTGCTGTGCACATCCTTTCCAAGTCTGTAACTTGCACTTGCACTCTATTTAAAGTATCTTTCTAAAATCATTGATTTTAATCTCAAATTCATCAGTCCTTTCCTTTATGGTTAGTATTAATAGTTTTATACCCCGGTGTTATGAATATATTCTCATCTACTATCTTCTAGAAATGTGCTTGCTTTATTGCGTATGTTTGCTTGCTTTTACTGCTCACGTTAGATTTCACCCAACTAGGAAGTGACCACTGCAAGCAGTCTGAGGGGCTCGGTCCTGACTTTCCACGTGGAGACAGGGTCCCCGCTGCTAGTGGTGAAGGCAGCCTTGCCGGACCAGCCCAGAGCGCCTCCTGTGAGAAATCGGGCAGTGTAGGTTTGCCAGTCTTTCTGGGGGCACCAACCCCATGGGTCTGTCAGCTCCCTTGCAGGAGATGCTGCCCCCACCCCGAGATGCACGCCCCACCCCGTCAGGGCCACCTGCCTTCCATGCCTGTGGGGGGTTCTCCTCCCTCCCTCCCCGGGGAACCCTGTGCAGTTGCAACCCAAGGCTGGGGTTGGCCAGGATGCCCCTTCCTGAGGGCCCACAGGGCTAGCGAAGGCTCCGTCAGCTACGGGCTTCTCAGCCACCGCAAGGGAAAAAGCAGTGTTGTTATTCTTCACGAATGTCCCTTCCAGACATTCTCAGAGGGACCACCATGACGGGAAGCCCAGAGTCTAGCCAGCTTTAGTCTGAGGGGAACTGACTGGGATCTATAAATCCTCACTTTTAGATGAGATGCCTTGGTGCATCCCAAAGTGCAGGAGATGACGAGCGATGTCTCAGTCTCTCAGGGGAGACTCCTCACTACGGGCCGCTGGCCCCTCTGGAATGTGAGCTCTGCGGGAATCCCGCTAGCCCTGCCAGGCCGTGGGACCTGAAGGTCACGGAGCGCATCTGTGACACTCACTGTCCGTCCCATCAGACACAAATACACTGCACGCCGGATTTTAAATTCTTTCCTGCCCAGAGCCAAGTTGTTTTCCACACCACAAACCCTGTGTGAAACCTCCCCTGCTGCAAATCTTCACGTCAGAATTTAATAAAAGTGTCCTTGACGGTTGTAACCTACTGCACGACAGGGAGCTCTGTTTACACACAGACCTTTGGTCGCGCCGATTTTCTTCTCCTGTCACCGTCCTAACAGGACTTGCAGGGAACTGCCGCTCTGCGGACGGAAAGCAGATACACAGCCGCGCCCAGCAGAAAAGAATCGTGTTGTCACACGTTCTGAGCAGCAAAGGCCCGGTGTCTGTCCAGTTCCTATGACAACAACTCTCTGAGGTGCCATCACCTCATCACAGTGACAATAGGACCAGGCTAAGTAACTTCACAGGGAAACACTGTGAGCGAGAGTGCTTTGTAAACTGTCGGCTGCTCTAGGGCGGGAGGGATGGTGACTCTGGAGGAGGATTCCTGCGCTCAGGGGCAGCCCTGCTGCAGTCGCTCCTGGGCTCCCCATGGCCCTGCTTGTCACCAGGCCACATCCAAGGAGCAGCTGTGACAGCCTCACACGCATCGCTCAGGACTTCACCTCAAAAAGCAAAAAAAGTCCGGGCGCCGTGGCTCACGCCTGTGATCCCAGCAATTGGGGAGGCCCAGGTAGGAGGATGGCTCCAGCCCAGAAGTTGGAGGCTGCAGTGAGCTGTGATCATGCCACTGCACTCCAGCCTAGGTGACAGAGTGAGACTCTGTCTCAAAAAAATAAAAACAGGCAGATAAATGTTTTGTCTGCATTTATGCCATGATGCTGTCTCCAGTATTCCACTTCAGGGCTCACCTTGAACCCAAATCTAAATTTATCCGATTTTTAGAAATAGCAGCAATAAACGCCAAGCGGCGTCTGTACCTGGCGTGTACAACAGGATGTCGATGGCCCGAGGGGCCGTCTCTCCGGCTGAAGGGTCGATTTTGTGCTTCAGTGTTTCCGAGGTCGTCTTTGGCACCGCCATGGGCACTGAAAGGCACACACTGTGAGCACTCCCCTCCCAGACACGAGGACCCCGATGGTGCCCAGCGCCCCGCAAACCTGCTCTCTCTACAACGCCGGTCTGGGGGAGACTTCATCGCTTGTGAAGAAGCTCTCACTGAGGTCGGGCGCTGAAGGCCCCATTGCTTGCCCCCCAACTGGGGGACACCCCTCAAACGCCTGGCTACCTAGTCTGATGTCCAGCCACACGCGCCCCTTACATAACGAAGGCTGGCAGGGTGGAGATTTAAAACGTGGCTCGTGACGTATTCCCAGATTGAGACCCAGAGATCTAACCCTGAGCACGGTCTCTCCGCCTCAGACCCACGAACATTCGGGGCTGGGTAACTCCATGCTGTGGGGGGTGGCCTGCATCCTGCACATGGGACGTGAGTAATGTCCCCAGCCTCTGCTCACGAGGCAGCCCCCACACAGCCACAAATATCTCCAGCCGTTGCCACATGCCTCCTCCAGGGGCGGGGTGCAAAGTCACCCCCAGTTAAAAGCCGCCACACCAGAGGACACTCTTCCACAGTCCTCTCTCCAACAACGATTCCAGATAAAACTGAAAACGGCCCTGGCCCAGACTGTCCTGAGACCAGACTGCTGTGACGTGACCCCTCTGCCCACCCATGGGCGCCTACAGGGCTCCCCACCGCTCAGTCGCCGCAGTCTGGGGCGTCCGGGGCTGTCCCTTAGGTGCCGCTTCCCTCCCAACATCTTACTACACTCACACCAACCCGACGAGACTGAGCCCATCACCCCCATTTTAAGGAAGGTGAGAAAACAGAAATGCATTGTCATTTGGTGACGGCCGAAGGTCACACCACGAGCAGGTAGGCGAGCAGGACCCCACGTGGGTCTGGCAGCTGCACCAGAACACGGTGAGCGCTAACTGGCTTCTCTGCCAACGCCTCAGTCATTAAGTCTTCCCTTGTTATTTAATTTTGTGCGTTTCTAGGCCCAAAGCTATTAAATTAAGCTCAGGACCATGTGTCACGCAGCTTCACCTCAGAAAGCTTCACACACAGGAAAATGTTTCATAATTTGTTAGCGAGGATCAGGAACTCCAGCACACTCGGTGACCCTGACCCCGAGCTCGGATGGCTCCTCCTTTGCCGTCACACGACTGGCAGGCGAGGACTGACAGTGAGTGTCACCGAGTGCCGAGTGTCACCACTTGCCGAGTGTCACCACTGTGACTGTGTAAACTGTTTAGAGAGGAGTCAGAAGGCTTTCTAGGAACACTGCGCAAAGGCTGGGCGTAAGTTCGGGGTGACACAAACAGCTGAAGTATGGGGTTTACTTGATTTTGTTCCTAACTAAGGAAAACAAAGAGTAATCGATGTCTGGTTCTGGGACTGTTGGACAAAAGCCCCTCGGGTCATTCCAGCAGGTCTGTGACAACCCAGACATCCTAGCCTTCTGGCTCTGCCACCGCTCAAGGTCCCCTGGGTCCTGTGAGAGAGGGACACTGTGGCCAGGAGCAGCAAGGTCCCATAGCTTTGTGACAGATGTCACAAAGACCGTAAAACATGCTGACATGAACAAACACATAACTGAGGGTTGTTTTTCCTCATTCTGGGACAACCTCTTAAAAAACCAGAGTCTCCTAGGTAGACACCCAAGAGAAATGCAAACAAACATCCATACACAAACTTGTACGTGAACATTCATGCGGCATTCTTCACAGCAGCCAAACGTAGAAACGATATAAATGTCCAACCGATGGACAGACAAGATGTCCTACATCAAACAATGCATACCATTTAGCCGTAAAAAGACTAGAAAATCCTAGACTTGAAAATCATCTTCCAAACAAAATAATCTGAGCCAACACCAACCCCCATTCAGTCCTAGAATGAGACAGTCACATGTAAACCCCCAGCAGGGAGACTGCAGAACTCCTGTCTGGGGAACTGACCGACCAAGAAAAAAAGATCTCAACATCCGGGGCCTGTCCTCACTCACCTGGTGGGGGGTCCACCAGCCAATAGGCCAGCCGTGCACACACGGTCCCGGCTTCTCGGTGGGGGTGTTCCTACAGCCAGCCCCGAGACCAGCTCTCCGACAAGTCCAGAGAGTCCCTGAACCACTCAACAGCCCCCCAAAGATTTCCATTCCCCTTACGCCAGCCAGAGGAAAGTCTGTTGTCTGCGACTGAGAATCGCAGCAAACACCTTACCCTGGACAACAGGATGCTACCCAGACATGAAAACTACAAGGTGCCTCAGTGTGCCCTGACAAGCAAAGAGCTGCAAGGAACACTGTTAAGTAAAAAAAGGAAAGATACAGAATAATATGTGGTATTCAGAAATAAATTAAAAAGTGTGAAAGAAAAAAAATTAAGAAACTTGGGATCAGTTTAATAAAACAAATGTCGACTGGATAAAATCACTTAAGACATATTCGGGGCAACACTGCTCCGTCAAACACATGCTCATCTTACGTTCGTTCTTCATCTTATTGAAGTAGGATAACTTGGAGGCGGCGTAGATGGCGCCTGGAAACTGCAGCGTGCCAACGACAGCGTCCATCAGCAAGACATTGGTCAGCGCCTGCTGGACGTACTGAGGGTCCTAGGACAGAAACGTGCATTTCAACACAACAGCAGCCAGTGAAACCAGCGAACGACACGACCTTGTCACATTACGTAAAACGATACTTCTAAAGGCGCATTTTTTTCAAAGCAATGTGAAGAGTTTAAATGAATGACGAATTCGGGTTTTATGTCATATTGTTTTCTCTTATTTAAGACAGATATTGTTTATACCAGGGGTCGGCAAACGTTTTCTGTAAAGGCCACGTAGTAAACATTTTTAGGCTTTGTGGACCATAAAATCTCCATGTGACTGCTCAGCTGTGCCTGTCACTGCAACACGGAAGCAGCCACGGACATTTTGTAAACAAACAGGCACGACTATGTCCCAGTAAAACTTTACGTACAAAACCTGGTCCACCAACCCACGGGCTTTCGTTTGACTGTGCAGGCTCACGCCAAGTAAACCAGCCATAAAATCAAATGGCTCCTCCAAAACCCACAGAGCCCTGGAACCTCAGGAAGGACCCCGCGCCCCTCCCCCCAGACTGGTAACTTCCCGCCAAGAATGGCAGCGCTGGCGCTGGCCGGGCGGCACTGCTCAGCACCGCCACTGTGGCGCATGCCACCGTCCCCTGCTTTCCTCTGGTGGCTAGTGGGGCTACACGTCTCTCTCTAACCTCATGACCTGTGTGGGTTCCCCATTCACAGCCTTCGCCCGTCTCGATGCGTTTTCCCGTCGTGTCCTGCCATTAGGCAGCCCAAGTGCCTTCCCTGCCCCCGTGCCCTCCGTCCTTACTTCTGCTGGGGGATCCTTCCTCACTATACATTAGTCGTCTGGTACAGCCGAAGCCATCGGTTACTGTAAATTGTTAAGGCACAGAAATCCCTAGGATGTCAACCTGTCGAAAGCATCCAGCCCTGCCCCCGCCGGACTCCTTCTCCTGTGCAGGTGCAGGGCGGAGAGCGGCTCAGAGCAGGCTGTGCCCTCAGCGCCCACCTCTGACCTGCCAGAGGGGACGTCAGCACAGTCCAGCTCCCGGCCCTCGCTCGCTGGGACGTCCCCATCACGGAGGGGACGTGGACAGGAAACGAGAAGGCGCAGGGCAGCAGTGCCACAGCCGACCCGCACGGCTCTGCCGGCCCCTGCACCCTCACACCAGGCCTTCCCAGGGCCCACGAGGCCTTCTGCTGGGTCACGCTGACCGCGGTATCTCCAGTGCCTCCTGTCGGGGCCTCATCTGATCCACTTATTCACTTAGAGGACCAAGACCGGAGCCGCTGAGCTCACAGCTGCGCTGTCGCGCGGCCCCTACGTGGCGAGACGCGCCGTGAGCTAGCTGCAGGGAAGGGCAGAGGAGAGCTGTGTCTCGGACCTTGTAGTCATCGGCTAGCTTCTTCCCGGCCCACATCTCCTTCACCATCAGGTGCCAAAGGTCACACTCTGCTTTAAGGTTAGCTTCAAAGACTTCTTTCTTGGACACCATTTTAATTTTCAAAGTGGGTATTCTCCGAAGTAGAAAAACGACTGTGGTACACTTGACCTCCTACAGAGGCAGAAAGAGAAAAGAGAATTAAGTAGAATCACATGCAAAGAACATCTGGATTGATAAGAGGAAGAAAGCAAAGGAAGCTCTGAAATGAAGCAGCAGCTGGTCTTACCAGTACCCAGGGGCGAGAGAAGACAGCCCGTAGGACCTGGCAGTGGTTTGTCTACACGGACTCATGCACAGGGACGTGGCCAGTGTTTAAAGGTGGTGCATTCGTTCACATCCTTAAATTCTTCTCTTTCTTTGGAATTCTAGGAGAAAGGCTGGCAAAGCAGGTGTAGGAAAGCAAACTGCAGGAAAATAGCAAGAGATGGGGTCCCTGGGCCTGGCACTTACCGTGGGCTGCAATCGTGGCTTCCCTGCCTCTCCTATTCCCCTGTCTATCCGCAGCCAACTACACACACCCTGACATACCCACCGTGCCTCTCAGAGTCCTCTTACATTTGGGGAAATAACTATAAGGCATAAGATGAATCAGGATCACAAATCAGATTTCCTGACAGGGTAAATGACTATCTCTAAAATCTCATGTTAAAACTGTTAGGAAACTTTTAAATTGTTATAAAATAAACAACATGTGCCAGGTAGGAGCATGATTAGAAAATGTGAGATATAGTAACTCACAGAGGCTGGCACATGGCAATTTCTCAATGAGTATCTTATGGATGAATTAATTTCCGTGATTCTCCTATTTTTCTCCAATTATGACTTCTGCCTGCATGGCTGCTTACTTCTAGCCTCCCAAATGCAAGTTGGTTGTATTAGAAAATCAGCAAGAGACAGACAGTTACTGCTCTGAGCATGTTACATACTGAATCTGTTCAATCCTCACAACGATTCTACTAGGAAAGGTGCCGTGATTATTCATTCCCATCTTACAGATGAGCAAGCCGAGGAACAAGAAGGCAAGCGGCTCGCACAAGGGCTGCAGCAAGTACTTGGTAGCCTGTTCCAGCCGACAATGAGGATTCCTGTCTGTGCTAAACAAACATGGATTCCTGTCTGTGCTCCTCTTACCTCTATATTTCTGAAGGTAGAAATCTCCACGTAGCCTGGTCTCCCTTCGGTCAGGAGGAACAGGCGCTTCTGGGTCATGGCGATCTTGCCAACACCTAGACTTGTCTTGACAGAGCTCGACAGCTTATAAACACACTCGTTTTTATCCAGATGTTCCATCACCGACCAAGGCACACTGACCTCTTGGGCTTCTGCTTCCGTCTCCTTCCAGCAGTTGTAGAAATCTTTGAATGTTTCTGGGTCGATTTGTTTCTGCTGCCCTTAGTTTTATAAGAAGAAAAAGACGTCTTACAGCCATATAGGGAGGGAGCGGCAGGAACTTCTGTGTCACCTTAAGAAACGGTGCATTACCCCAGCACGTCAGCAGGTGGCGCAGCACTCAGGGCTACCTGGATAAAAAAGCCTCGGAAGACCTTTTCCAGGTACCTTCCCAGGCAGCCCGGGTGTAAGGGTGGGCATGCAGTCTATGCTGAGCCTCTGACTCGGGGATAGCCGTGTGACCCAGGCCAGGTAGTCACAGCATTTGGGTCACAGCCCAGCCCTCCCTCAGCTGGGCTTCCTGGAGTCCCGAGTCTCACTTGCAGAGCCCACCAGGCCCCTCATGCTCTGGGCAAGGACACTCTTTTCTTATGGTGGCAAAGACCTTCCTCATCCCAGGAACTGGTGGCCACCATCTTAGGGCCAGGGGGTGAGCTAGTCCTACGACGAAGATAACGCTGCAGAGACCAGATCCTTGGGGACACTCCCACGCCACCAGATCAGCCTTGGCTGGAACCTGCCCTCCCTCAGCACTCTTTGGTTGTGAGCAAACAACTCACTTTTATTGTTTGCAATCAAGATCATCTTACTTGATGCAAAAACCTTCCCAAATGTCCAACGGTCATGGGCTCTGCAGTTGCAGAGAGCCCCACGTCTGAAGCCCGGTGCCACCGCTGCCTACGTACTGCGCGACCCCAGTCTGAAGCCTGGCGCCACCTCTGCCTACGTACTGCGCGACCCCAGTCTGAAGCCTGGCGCCACTGCTGCCTACAGCGCGACCTCAGGCAAGACACCAAAGGAACCTGCTTCCTTATCTGTAAACTGGAGATGGGAAGGCCCCTCAAATCCCATGCAACTGCTAGTAAATCCTGCCAATCCCAATCCCCCTTTCCCTACGGCATCCCTGTCTTGGCTCACGATTTCCTCCATGTCCTGAACCTGTCTGTTCCTCTCTCTGTCCCCCCAGGAGGCAGCCCCTCGATCCTGCCCAGGAACATGCCCCTCCATGGCTCCTGCCTTGACAGCCACCCCACTCGCAGCCTCGCTCTACTCGGCACTCAGGATGACTTTTCTAAAATGCAAGTGGGAGTTCCCATTCCCTTAGTCAGACACTTCAGGGCTCCTTGTCTACACCAAGCCCCAAGTTCCTCCAGGATCAGGCCCCTCCTCCCCTTCACACCCTACATTCCAGCCATACCAAGTATGTTTCCAAAAGAGGCTGTGTTGTTAAATGTCTCTGCACACACAACACTTCTCCTGGCTGCTCAGACCTGAAAACTCCTACCCATCCCTCAATACCCAGGTAAACACACCCACGTGCAGCCTTCCCTGACGAGGCAGAGTCATCCTGGCCAGGACACTACTGAACTATGCACACACTTCCCTTATGGGACCACTGCATCCAGGAACACCAGCTACGTACCACACTGTATACAGAAAACCACGTAATCCTCACAACCATCTTATGAGGTACAAATCAGGAAACTGAGGCATGCAGAGGAAAGCCCCTTGCTGGGAGAGCCAAGCACTGAGGCCAGGCACAGTCCACTCAGAGCTGTGCTGCCACGTGTTATGGGTCTGCCATCACCGCTCGAGGGGACAGAACCTGTATCCTCCCTGTCCCCAACCTGGCTAAAAGCCCTGATCTGAAACAGCAAAAGATGTGGCTCAAGTCCCACCTCGGCCTGTCCCTGCTCTGACTCCAGAGCAAGGTGTCAACGGTGACAGTTATCGAGAGAATTTGCTCTTGTGGTCACAACTGAGCCTGGACAACTCAGTGGTCACAGCAGCAACTTGTAAGAGGCCCGCCCCGTGAAGGGGTGGTGGCACAGTCACGGGCTGACGTCTGCATCTTCCTCCTACCTGGGGGACTGTGGCGCCATGGGAACCACGATGACCAGGTCAGGCTTCACCACACCACGTGCAGGCGCCAGGGTGTTTGTGGGAAAACCTCCACCAGGTGATGGGATTTCAAATTAATTCTTTTTCTTTTTGCTTATCTGTATTTTCCGACTGGTTTACAATGGTTGTATATTGCATACTTTTTTTCTTTCAAGTTTTAAAGTCACTGGCTCTGAACACAAAAGAAATATACAACAGTAAGGGTATCTACGCACTGAACTCTGACCTTTTTTCTCTCCTGCCCAAATTCCTTTCTAAGAGGCCTGATGAGTCATGCCTAGAAATGATGTAATCTCATCAAATGGGTTTTCATTAACCCAGTATAATGTGACTCACTTTCCAACCTGACTGGTCTAGCATCACAGGACACGGCAGATCCCCTTCTCTTAACTCGGGCATCCCCCTCCGCTGACCCCCAGTCTTTAGACAAAGCCTCACTCTTCCAGCCAATTGCCAACCACAGAATCCCCAAACCCACCCATCACCTGTAAGCCCTACCTTGAGATGTCCCACCTTTTCAGTCTGAACCAGTGTAAACCTTCCATGTACTGATTTATGGTTTTACCTGCAATTCTTGTCTCCACCAATGTGTAAAACCAAACTGTGACCTGGCCACCTCAGGTGCATGTTCTCAAGACCTCTTGGGACTCTGTTCCCCAAGCAGCGGTCACACATACCCAGCTCAGAATAAACCTCTTTAAATTATTTTGCAGAGTTTGGGTTTATTCTATCAACACACTGTGTGATATTTAAAAAGAAGCCACCAAAGAGGACAAAGAACGAGGACATCTGTGCACTTCAAGGGACAGAGCCTGGCAGGCCAGGTCTCTGCAGCCCCCTGTGCTGGGCAACAAGGTCATCGGGGTCACAGAGTATGCAGGGTGTCCCGTGCCAGCATCCCTCTTCCATTTTAGAAATACTATTCAAGGCATCTGCCTTTGTTGGGAGCATCTCTGTCTACACTTTCCAAGGGTTCTGAGTCACTGGATTTAAATCAGAAGTATTGTAATATTAACCAACATCATCATCCAGACAATGTTTAGGTTAGTAGCCAAGTAAAGAAAAGCCAAGAAACAGGAAGACGTGAGCAGGGCAGTGAGAGTGAAGCGCAACACCATCACTTATGAGAGCTGCAGTCAAAGAGATCTGACGGGGAGCCCAGAGCCAAGTCCCGTCCCCTGTGCCACTCAGGACAAATGCACAGCAGAGTCACTGGGGCCACGTGGAACAAAGCCTGTGTCGCCAGAACCTGCAACACCTTCCTCGCACAGACCACCGCCAGTGCCGGCCCCCGGCGAGAGGGGCCTGGTGGGCTCTGGGACACTCAGGACTCAGAAAGCCCAGCTGCGGGGGGCGCGGCCAGACCAAGGGCCCCAGCAGGCAGGAGGCAGCACTCCCGAGGCCTGACACCGCCAGGGCGGCAGCGGAACTGGACAGCACTGCCTGCAGCCACAGTGCACACCCACCACCACGCATACCATGGCTGCTGGGTTCACACCCGCGGCCGCCATGCGGTCCACGGCGACTGTCACGCACACAGTTGTCGCACATGCCCACACAGACGTGCTCGTGCCTCATTTGCCTCCAATTTTCACAAAAGTGCCAGACTGTTGGCCTCTCTGTCATCCACGCACCTCCAACACGACCCCTCCCGCCCCTCTGGGTAGCCTGCAGGTGGTGTCGCCATGGGAGGTGTGGCACAGCCATTGAAGGACGCAGCCATTGAAGGCGTCCCTGTGCAGAGGCACCTTGAGGGCAGCTGCAGTGGGGGACACATCGGTCCTGCACGTTTAACAGTGGACTTCACATATTTGACCATTAAAATGTGTAATGATGACTCTGCAGTAACTTTTTGAATAAAATCTCATATGTATTCTTATATCCTGTAAATTCATTCTAAGATGGTGACATTTAGCTTTGACCAAATACTAATTTTTTAAAAATACACGGCCATTTGGCCGAAACACATATTATACTTGAGGCTGCTTCACACTGGTAACTTCGGGCCCAGCTTTCCCAGAATCAAGACCAGTTCCTGACCTAATCTGCCACACAGAGGAGGCCACGGTGACACACGGCTGTTGATGGCATAATCATCATCAACAAGGCTGCGAGCCCCTCCCTGACGTCCTTTCCGCCTGGGACTGCAGGACAGCCCACGCGCCCACCGTCCGGGCTCCCTTGCAGCTACAGCCACGTGACTCGATCCTGCCCAGTGAGAGGAGGGCACAAGTCACTGTGGGGGGCAGGGTGCCTCGAAAGAGGGACAGACCCCCCTCTTCCTTCAGGGAGGGCAGTGGTGCCAGGTCCCCAGCCGTGTCCGACTGAGACGACAGGCCGTGCTGGCAGCAAGCAGGGGACAGAGGGCCTGGTCCAGGACGTGCGCTATGATGCCACCGCACTCCAGCAGGGACAACAGAGTGAGACCCTATCTTAAAAAAAGAAAAAAAAAAAAAGAACCCCCTACGAATCAATCAATAAGGAAAAGAGAACTATCCCAACGTATGTGTGCAAAGACCACGCAAGGGGGTCTCACAGAGAAGCAAGCAGAAGCTCGTGAGCACATGCTCACACGCTCACTGGAAACGCAGCGCGGTGTCATTTCACACCTACCAGACGCGCAAAGTTTGATGCTGCCGGGGAGGCCACTTGTCAGCAGGGCGGCCCCTGGAGGGAAGCGAGGCAAAACGCAGCCCAAATGACAGCACTGGCTCCCTAACCCAGCCTCGGGGCACAGGGCTGGGAGGAACTGGTCCCCAGACCCTCAAGCAGGCAGGCCCAGGGACACTGCCTGCGTCACTGTTGAATAGGTAAAGTCAGGGACACCGCCTGACAGTGGAAGGGATGATCGAATGCGCTCTCCTCCCACACTACGGCAACAGCAGTGGCAGGGAATAAGCTAGATCTACGCACAGCAACAGAAACGTTTTGAAAACATAATACTGAATCAAACAATACTGTGCAAACTGATGCCCACAATGTGACAGTATTCATGGATGGCATGAACACAGGGACCTACGTGCCGTGTCTGGACACATCCCTTTGTAGCCAACGGTCAGCAGAGGAAGGTCAGGGCGGGGATGGCGGCTCCCTTTGGGGAGCGGAAGTGTACACAGGGCTCCGACCCAAACCCAAGCCCACTGCCTAAATACGGGGAGACGTGGCAGTCATCAGATCCGGGTGGAGGACCTGGCATTTGTCACATTGTGTCTGTGCTTCTGTGTGTGCCTGAAGCATTTCCACCGAGGCCACGATTCCATCCACATGACGATCAAGCCCCTGGGGACGAGGAGAGCCCTCAGGTCCTGCCCAACATCCCCACGTCCTCCCACCACAACGAGCACAGCTCGGCTTTAAGACGTGGGGAGAGGGACACTGCCCAAGGCAGCGCCTGCCCCACCATGCCTGGTAAGTGCTGTCGCACTGCGGAGGTCTCACCTGTGACTGTCACCCCCCCGGCCGCCACTGTTACCTGTCTTTGGGTGTGTAAATCACACGACAGTGTCCTCCACCTTCTTACCTACAGTCAGCGCCTCAAACAGCCGGTGGATGATGTTGGCGTCCTTCACGATCCCCGATTCCTGGATCCGCTTCACGAAGTCCTCCAGCTGCATGTGCTTCCTGGGCAGCTCGAAGTTCTTCACGTGGTCGTCGGCCTTCGGGGCCTCGCCCGGCTGGTCCAGGACCTGGCTAAGGAGCCTCTTCAGCTCGGGCGTCCGCTCGGCCTGGGCGCGCTCGGGGCCAGACAGGGACTCCACCGTCCTCCGAACCAGATCAGCAGGAAAAATCTGTATGTCTGTTTTGTACAGATTCTGGAAGTCCAAGAGGGCGTTCAGCAGCTGTCCTTGCATCAGATGCACAAGTCCTCGCAGGTAGAAATACCGGGCAAGGAGCAGAGAGTTCTCAGGGGCCAGAAAGTTTATGGCCTTACTCAGCAGGGTGACGAAGTCCGAGTAATACGCCTGGACACACTGGCTCACCAGGGGAAAGTGGATTTCTGGAATCTTGAATGTGTATGTGGATTTAGGGGCCACATTCAGAACTAAAAACCGAAGGGAACAGAAGCAAACAGTCAGCACAGGCCTTAGAAATGAACGCGTGCACCTGGCACATCACGGTCAAGGGCAACATTCCTGGGCCCTGGCTGTGAAAAAAAGCAAGAACCAGTGCGCCTCTTCCAGAAAGCTCCACGCACCCCCAGGAAGATGGAGAGGCCACTCGTTTTGCTTCCACAGCACCCTGAGAATAACAGTAGCTGGTATTTGTTGAACAATTTTATTTGCTAGAACTATTAATACTAAATTGAAATGTGGTACTGAGGCTTCATTTGAGGATTAAGCTAACAACACAAGCCAAGATGTACTCTCTAGGCAGGATTGAGCCCTTTAAAATCATTGTTTCGTTTACCTTAAAGATAACTCTGGGACATGGGTGTTATTATTCCCATTTTGCAGATATGGAAACTGAGGCTTCTACAGCCTAGGTCACTTGGGTCACTTGTTCTGGGTACACAGCTACTGAGTGCTAGAGCCAAACTCACACCAATTCTTTCCTCAAATAATACGAGGGGCCTCCCAAGTGCTAAGTGCCAACAGGGTGCTAGTTTCCCCTCCTCCCAAAAGCTCCAGTGGGCTGGGAGACCCGAGGAGCATCAGGAGCTGCAGTGTGAAGGATCAGAGGGCAGAGAAAGCAAAGCACATTTGTTTCCCGGGCGGGTGAGCACAGGGCACCTGCAGACCAAAGGGCTGTACAGAACAGGAACTGCAGGACCAAAGGGGAGGTAACTTGCCCGGGATCAGATAGCTGGGAAGTGGCTACACAGAAGACTCAGACACAGTGTAGGCCTCCAGGATGCTGGCTCTGAGCTATGAGGCTTAGCTGTTAAAGGGAAATGCAGCATTTCATTCGCACACGCTGCCCCTGCCAGGCAACGCCCCATGGGAGTCACCGAGACGTGGTGCTCATGCAGCTTCGCTCGGGAGGCCCCACTCCCACCCGCTGCCGTAGCCCGAGACAGTGGCCACCAGGGGACCCAGGCCTCCAATAATCCCTCCCAACCACTGTGAACAGAATGCGCCTCCCCTAGACTACAAGGCTTAGCTCAGGCTCCCCACGCATTCACCTCTCTGCTGAAAAGTCACTTCCACAGTCACAGCCCATCATGATCCCCGACCCTGCTCACCTCGCTCCCGCCCCTGGAATGTCAGCTCCAGGAGGGCAGGGGCTCCAAGCTCCTTTATAGCCTCTAGAGAGTGCCTGGCACTCAGCAGGGGCCTAATCGTTGCTGCATCCCATTACACATTCATACACGTGAATATGTATTTTACATGTACATATGATACGCATGCACACACACACACACACACAGGCATGATACATATATGTGAAAGACACCAAAACTGTGCAGAGCCGTTATCCTTAGCGGTGACACTGAGTGATAGAAAATACAGACAAGAAATAAGTTTCCATAATCGACACAGTTTGGAAAATGAGCATTCTGAAACAATTTCAGATAACCAGTTTGCTAAAAGACAAGCAAACCCATTCCCTTCTTCTGAAATAAGTGTGGTTTCTTTCAACGACTCGTGCTGCTGGAATCGAGTGACCCCGAGGCAGCCCCGCCAAAGGGCGTCTCCCCACCTGTGCTGCTGCCCCTACAGCCCGCAGTGTCCACCAGCCGCAGCGACGAGTTCTTGGGCACCAGCTCGGGCGTGGCTATGTCCTGCAGGTTGGGCATGCTGACCACCATGCGCCTGCGCGCCGCGTGCAGGGGCGAAGGCTTCCTCGAGGCCATTTTCTCAATTGTCGGCCTTCGTGGACTTATAAGCGTCCCATTTATTCTGGGGTAGAAAAAAGCAACACTTAAACTTTGTAAATACAATAATGATCGAAGGCTAAGCCTAAACTCAGTATTCTTCCACTGTAACAACCGGTATCTGCTATTCTTGCACGGAAGTGGAAAACAGAGCAGTAAGAGCGTGTTGCCTAAATCTGGCCACGTGCAGTCTAAGGGGACCTAGACTGCACCCCCAGAAAGACGGGGAAAGCGAACGAAAGCACCGTCTGCAGGGGACACCTGTCTGAGGCGGCCAGGAAAAGCATCAAGGAAGAGAGAAAGCCGCCTTTGAGGCTGGGGAAACGTGGGGAGAGGAAGTAGGGAGTTGCGAGAGCAGCAGGAACGAGGACCCGGGGCACGAACCACAGGGCCCGGCTACCGTCGGGAGCAGCAGAGTAACCCCAAGAACCAGAAACACACAGGGAAGAGCTTGGTTGTCGCCACCCAGCTCATTATGAATTTCCAAATGCCAGACTTTTCCCGGTGAATTTATCATTCCTCCACCCAAATAATCCCGTGTTACTGGAACATTTTGCTCCCCAAGGAGCCGGGTGTCCAAAACACGAGGGAGCGCACCTGTCCTCCTCAGACTGGGTGTTGAGGTCCATGCGGGTAAAGGCGTCCATCATCCTGTTGAGCCGGGCTTTGAGGAAAGAGTGAAACATGTAGGTGTCTAGAACCTGGAAGAGACAGGGGGCGAGTCACCGCGACGCGCTCCGAGTCCTGTGTCTGCTGCCAAAGCCTCCGGGAGCGCTTTGCCCCGCCAATGGGGACGCGCACCGGCTAGCTCCTTTGGACAGAAGTTCCTAAAAACAGCAGCTCCTCAGTTTGTCCTAACCTACTAAGACCATCCTGCCGCTCCTCGCCTGCCATCCTGACACACACGGCCACTCTCCGCACTTGAAAATTCACAGAAATGTCAAGAGCCCAAACTGCCTCGCCCCCTGCGACCTCACAGATCCTCAGGTCGGGGCGCCGAGGGTCCCCCTCCGCGCTCCGCACCGGCAGGCACACTCTGCCTGCGGCCCTTCTGCTGCCGGAAGACGCCCACGTTCTCACGTTACCCAACAGCTGCGGGGCTCTCATCTTAAACGTGAATCTCCCCACTGCCACTCTGTCTCCACCTTGAGGCTGGCTCTCCGCTGACCGTGGGCACGCGGGCACGTGGCCCAGAGAGGAGGCGGCTGGAGGCCGGCGGGCCACCTACGACAGCCAAAGAAAGGGAGTCACAGTGCCCAGACCCACACGGGGGTCAGAGAGGGACAAGCAGGAAAAACCCAACATGCAAACCGCCCGCAGAAAGACAAAGGAAGGGAACAGGCTGTGCAGGAGGGTGCGGCGTGAGGTTCCTTGGCCAGCTAGAGAACTCGGGCGAGGGGCCAGTGGCCCCCTGCCCGCAGCTGGGTGGGCTGCAGACCTGGCCAGATCACCAGGGAAGGCCAGATAAGGATGCCGAGGAAAGTCGCCGAGCAGACCCGAGGAGGAGAGGGAGGCTCGAGGAGCTCAGCGGAGGCCCAGTTGCCGCAGTTATGAAACAGGCTGTGCGCTCTGAGTTCTGGGCCTCTCTCTGACCCCCGGGTCATTTCTTGGACCTTCCCATGCTCCTTTAGTGGACTGGGTCTCAGGGTTCTGGGGCACTGTCCCCAGGGCCGTACCCGTTCCTGTGGTGCGTGACGTGGGAAGAGGGGGTTATGCAGCAGTCCTTACATTTACCACGTACGAACACCCACGCCACCTCTGCAGGTGCCAGCCCGGCCCAGGCCACCATCCCGTCTGGGATTGTCCCCACAGCCCCAGCTGCTCTCTCAACTCCACTTTCGCCCCAGAACCTATCCTAAGACACAGTCAGATGACACTCCTAACAGCTGGGTCCGAGCATCTGGGTCACGCCTCTGCTCCGAAGCCTCCAGTGGCTCCCCTGGCTCTCACACGACTTTCAAATGAACAGGATGAACCCAGAATGGGAAATCCAGGGGGCTGAGCCACGGCGTCCCTGACAGCTGTGTCCTCACGACCCAGCCCGACGTGCACAGAACTGGGCACCACGGTTCATGCTCAGTGAATATTCACTGAACGAATGATCGCAGGTGTTTTCTGCTCCTCAAGTGCATGAGCAGAAGAAATGACTGTCACACATGAAAACAATGAGTCCGACACAACCAGACCATGGATAAAGCCACATATTATAATAACGAAAGAGGCCATGAGCAATACGTAAGGTTCAGATAAACCCTCCCGATGTAAACTATGAGGAAACATAGTTATCACGTGGACAAAACAACTGTCTTCAGACGCTGGACAAAGGCAGCCCAGGACTGGCTCCTTGGGTGGGACAGCGGCTCAGGCTCACGCTGCCCCGGCCTCTGAGCTGAGGGGACAGACGGGGGCTCGTGGAGGCTGAGGCAGAGAGCGTTTCAAGCCTTTGCTGAACACAGAGGTGTCACACGCAGGGCGAAACCACACAAAACGATGCAAAGAACCACCGGGAAGCTGTGAGCAAACGATTCCCCGAGCTCACAAGGGCAGAGAGCAGTACATGCTCCAAACAGCCACAACTCGGAGTCCTGGCTCGTTGCTGGGTCCTTCATGAGCCACCCGGCGGTCACCTGCCCCGAAGTGTAGAAACAAACCCCTAACAGGTCAGGGGGATCTGCGGCTGCAATCGCCTGCCCGCGAAGCCCCAAATGTTACTTTCTGTGACATACAAACACTGAAACAACCCAAATGCTCATTAACGGGGAGACAGAAAAACAAAGTGTGCGGCATGCCCACAGCAGAATATTCCCAGCGACAAAAGGAGCAGGCTGCTGAGACCCGCAGCAGCATGGACCCGCCCTAGGCAGGAGACGGAGCTCGGCCCGTGGGACTGCACTGCACAAGCATCTGAACTGGCAACCCTGGTGACGGGGACACGCGCAGGTCGGAGGCTGCCCAGGGTCAGAGGAGTTGACCAGGACGATGGAAGTGTTCTATGTCAGACTGAGGAACTGGTTACACAGCTTTGCAGATTTGTCGGAATGTATCAAACCATATGCTTAAAATGGGTGCATTTTATTATAAATAAATTATACTCTATAAAACTGATTTAAAAACTAAGAAAGGGCCAAATGATCAAACAGAACCACGATAAAACAAACTTTCTGAAAACGCTACTACACTTAATAAAACAGTAGATGTTGAGAAAACTTATCCTGAAAAATGTTTAAACACAGAAAAGTGTGACAGACTGAACACACACGGACACACTCAAACCCCACGTCTCTTACCTGTTTATAAAACCACTGATCCCCTGGAGCTCTTGTTTTAAGAAATTCTTCACTATTAAATACTCTATGTTCATAATTTAAATGATTCTTCACTTCCCTAAGAAAGAGAGAGGATCATCTAAGTGCTGAAGTATTTTCAAGTATAAGAAAAATATATCACTTTTAGTAGCAAAAAAAAACAATTACAAGAGATACAGACTTCGGGGAGCCCTGATCTTCAGAAAGTTTATTCTGCCCTCCAGAATGGTGCGGTGTGGATGTCCTTTGTGGCCAAGTGTCAGTTCCCCTCCAGGAGAACGAAGCTCCAGGAGAGAGGGTGGCTGTCCTCCCCACCCCCAGCCCCGCCACCCGTCATTCGAATTAAGCCCGAAAACTCAGTCACTGTCCGTGTATGTGGACTCAAGTTCAAGGTGGTGACAACAGAGGAGGAGCTGCCCAGCTCAGCCACCAGCCTGCCTGGAAAAGTTACTTTGCCTCTTTGGACCCCATTTCCTCATCAACTGTTCCCGATCCTTGGGGATTTCAGCACGTGACCGCCCCGACCTAAATATTCCACAAGCAGAATCGGTAACCTTGCGGGGCACATTCAAGACGCTGTGTGCTCACTGTTTTCTTCTGATGTGAGGGGGAAAAAACTATTTCATCTAGGGGAAATGAAGTTTTATAATCTGCCATCATATTTGCTGCTTTTTAATCAACTCATTGAGCTTGTAAAGTGTTTTTTAAAAACCACCTTGTTCGTGAAAGATTTTGTCTTCAGAGAACAAAAGGAAAACAACATATTCGGGACCGCACTGATTATGCTGCTTTGAGCAGCAATAATACCCCCTGTCGGTAATACACCATCCCATGTTTTCCCTAATAAATTATTTTCTCTGTATAAATAAATACACCAAAAGAATAAGGCCATTAACGTTTCCATTCTGGAGCAAGCACACAGAGCACTGTCAGGTCAGCGGGAGCTGCGTTAAGCCCCTGCCAGGCAGAAGGCCTCCAGCACAGAGGAGACCCGGCGTCGGGGCGCTTCCTGTGCCACCGGACCCGGGAGAAACCAGCAAGGAGGAGAGAAAGACGCTGCAAGAGAAAGAGAACAAAGGGTTGGAAGAAAGAAAAGGCCTAAAGGCTCTTGCACTAAAAATTACTTATTTGCAAAGCTTTGGTACAAGGTTGGGCATATGTTCACCGTGCGTTCCTTAAACGGCTGCACATTTAGGCCAGAAATAGCAACTCAACTCCTGTACTGTATCGTGATAAAATGAACACACTTCACTAGTTCACTTAACCAATTCCGGCTCAAATGCTAGGGAAGTGAAGGAATGCAAGAGATATCAGACCACGTAATTACAGGAAAGAGGAGAAAGACGACTTTCTAAGGGCAAATCCGAGTGCTCGGTCCAGCCTGGTGGCTCTCCTTTAGGTGGTTTCCTTGTCTAGTTTATGAGTCACGTCAAAGTGGCCCAGCTGTCCCGTCACCAGCCCCTGGACGTGGGCCTTTCGGGACAGAGCCCTCCCTGGACTGACCTGAGCCTCCACCAGCACAGGCCGGCGGGACCAGCTCTCCCTGCAGGTCTCAGGCACATGCATCCCTAGAGGGCCACTGCGGGAACAGTCCCCCCCAGGTGGTCGCTGGAAGAAGGGAGGGCTAGCAGGGCACAGGCAGGGTCAGAGCAGAAAGAACAAACTCTGATAGTCCTGCTGATCACAATAATCACTAGAAAAGCCTTGGAGCAGGGGGCGGGACAGGCCTCTCCCACTGTTGCTGTAGATTTATTCCAACGGCCTAAGCTTTGGGGCAGTGCCTCCACATGGGACTGAAGGCCGGCTGCCACCTCTCCGGACGTGGGAAATGCTCTTGGACGTACCTGAAGATGCTGACGAGCAGCTGCAGGGTGACCTGCTGGATCTGGCAGTTGATCTTCTGCTGCCAGGCCCGCCTGTGCGCTCGGCCCTCGTTCAGGTCTGTGCTGGAGCTGCGGTGAGCAATGTGCAGCTCGTGGTGCAGCTGGAGGCCCTGGACCCTGGAAAGCAGACAGCGCTGGCTCAGCTGAGCATCACGGGCAACCGAGGCTCACCACGGTGGACCGCCCCAGCACGGCCCGCTCGCACCTGGGGGACACTTTAGAATGCTCAAAATACTGACTGACAATTGGGTAATGGTCATCAAAAATACATGTCCAGAGGAGTTTGTTCACCTCCAAACATAAACTCACAAAGGCCTCGACTTCAGACCATGCACATTTTTATCCCAGCTGAATCATCCCGGCCCCCTTGCGCTGCCTGGCAAGGGCACACCCTCTGCCAGGACACTGAAGGCTCTCGGGTAAGGCTGCCTCTTGACCAGCCCGTCAGGGCCACCCAGGAGGGACGGTCACGGTTCCCAGCAGCCTCCCCCAAGCCCCTGCGGGGCAGGCTCAGATACCCTTCCATGCCCTGCACCACACGTCCTGGTGTCACCACTCATGGCCCACCAGAGGACAGCCACTTACTCGCCTGGAGGTCCTCACTCAGGGACAGGGACCCATGGTTGTCTCTGTCAACCTGATGCCTGGCCTTCCCAGGACTGCTCAAGGCTGCACTTTCAAGGAATTTTGGAAATCAGCCAGCAAGCCGGCTATTTGAAGTACGCACAATAAACAGAACCAACGCGTATAGGGTCTGCAGGTGTTTCTTGGGCACCCGCCATATGGCAGGTGTCGATCTGAGTACCGGGCAGGAGGGGCGAGCACAGGCTGAACCCCTGCCAGCATGCAGCTTACGTTCCAGTGGAAGAAATAGGAAGACAGATAAACCTCAAAACAAGAGGCTGGGACATCAGGCCAAGAAGCAAAGTGGGGTGATAGCCAGAGCAGAAGGCAGCCAGACCAGGTGGGGGAGGAGTTCTCCGAGGAGACAGCCTGGAACCTGATCCCGATGGGGGTGCGGTGGGGAGGGGGCACCCAGCCCTGCGGCAGGTGGGGGTGGCCTTGGGGGGCCAGTGTGGCTCCAGCACGGGGCAGGACAGTGAGACCAGGTTCGCAGCCAGCAGGAGCACACAGGGGCTGGGACTCTGGATTCGCCAGGAGCAGCTGCCGAGAGGCACGTCCCCAGCCCTGGCTAAGCCTGACTTCGGGAGCCACCCCTGCCTGGAAGACTCTCAGTAACTGCGATGCCCTGCTCCTTGGCACCACACTGGCCTTTGACCCGGCAGGACAGAGAGTGTGGCAAAGAGAGAACTTTCAATGACTTTCCCTGAGTAAAAAACGCCACACTGCCGTCTGGAGTGGCAGTCGCTCTGCCTGGATGCTCTGGCGCAGGGACAATCGGATCTGAAGGAGAAGGCTATCCACTCCCGGAATCCCCTCCTTCCCGCTCACCCAGCACTCAGCCAGTACAGCCCTGAGCTGGGGGCCTGTCCCTGCGTCCAGGAGGGCTGGGCAGCAGCAGGGGGACTGGGGCAGAGAATGACCAGGCACCAGTGGCGTCTCGGGAAAGCTGAGGAAAGCAGGCCACTGCCCCTTGTCCCTCCTGGCCAGACACCCATAGGGGAGGCACACTTGCACTCCGGACCTGGTGGGGAGACCCACCGCCACAGCTTGAGTCACCAACCACACAATCTAGTTCACATGTATGAGACAGTCTCCCAGAGTGAGACTGCAGGAGACAGGACACCCACATCCCCATTCCAGGGGGTCCGGCCAACGCGGGGACCCGACCTCCGCACCGTGTGTGTTTATTTTCTGCAATCCTAATAACAATACACAGACACAGGCAAGAACCCCCTCTTACTGGGAACACTCAGCCAAGTGAACACATGTGACACTCCACCGAAAGCTACAAAGCCTAGTTCTAGAATGTCAGGGAAGCTGCCTTTGCTTATCAGAAAGTAAATGATTCCATTAGGAATGCAAATTTCTCCTTCTAAAGTCATGCGGAGGGAAACTCCCTGCAGCAGGACAAGAGCTGGGGCGCCAGGCCCACAGCAGACAGAGAAACAAACATTCCTGCTGTGCTCTGCCCCTGGCTTGGCTTTGGGAGCTTCAGATTGAAGGTGGAAGGAACAAGAGTAAAAGGAGGTGTGCTCTGCCTCCTGCGGGACCCTCAGGCAGGAGGAGTAATCCACACCAGGTAAGGGTTGGAAATCAGAAAAGCCAAGCGGAGAGAGGGGCCCCACCAGGACCGCTGGCCTGGGTCTCAGCCCCTGCCTCACCTGATCTCCCAGCAGAAGGCAAAAGAAAGGGGGCAAAAAGGTTAGAAATGGCATGTAGTCTACAGCCATAACACCCTGAATGCGCCCGATCTCGTCTGATCTCAGAAGCTAGGCAGGGTCGGGGCTGGTTAGTACTTGGATGGGAGAAATGGCATCTAAATACAAACGGCACCACAGGCTTCACCAGGACAAGCACAGCCCGGCCTAAGTGCCACATCCTCCTGCCTGGCTGCTCCAGGCCACACTCCAGATCTGACTGCAGTCGGATCCCACAGGCTGTGTGGACTGAAGGGCAGGATCTCTCCTGCCATTTCATAAAATCCTGAAGGAAAAGAAGTGCCCCGCAGGACAGCCCACATCCACGGCCCTGGGTCACACCAGGACAGCCCACACCCTCTCCCGGCATAAGTAACAAGTCACCTCCTTCCCGCCCCTGGCAAGCTAATGGGAGAAAGTGCCTGCCCCGCCCCTCCGCCCCAAAGCCTAAGGTATGTATTACTTGGCCCTTTTGGAAAAAGTTTGCTGATGCCTGCTTTGGCCAGTGAAATTCAGTGACAGAGATGAAAGAAAACAAAAACAGCTATGAAACAAGGTATGAAAAATAAGAGCACCGTCAGCGCGCCCGGGGGAGGGGCAGGAAGGACAGCTGCTTGCTCAGGGATGACGGACCACAGCCAGCACAGTCCACAGGGGCAGGGGCCACGGCTGTTCTGCCGTTAGTGCAGGGGTCTTGCCCAGCGCCGGTGTATCGTGCGTATTCGATGCGCAGCCAGTAAATGAATAAATGAAGGAGAAGGAACGTCACAGATCATGGGCACAGGATGCTGGGGTCGGGGAGGTTCCCAGGGGATGTGACTGTCCCCAACTCTGTAAGATCATACGAGGCTTTTAAACAAGACCAGAATAAAGACAAATCACTGTTACACAACGTATAAATACACAAAACATCTGTCCACAATATGCAATCGGAAAAGACACTCAAAGTGGCAAATACATATTTGAACGAAGCTGTTCTCAAACACGACTATTTCCGGTTACCTCTGGATAAACGTCTGTGCTGCCAGGAGAGGGAGGTCAGGGATGTTCACGTCGCCGTCGGAGGACTTGGAGTAGCTGATGCTCCCGTTATCGATGTTTATCAAAACTAAACCGTCACCTTCCTAGAAAATAAGGATCGGTTTGTGAAGGTTGACGTAACAATCTTCAGATATGTATACATCTTGAAAACACACAGATATTTTGCATTCACTAGTGTCGTCATTAAATGGCACTAGTGAATGCAAATACAGACAGTGCAAAACACAGTGTCATCGTTAAATAAATTGCCCTATTCAATATGCACACATAGCCTTACATTTTCTCTACAAAAAAATCTAGCATACACCATGAGTTATGGTAACGGGCTAAATTTGATTAAATATGCCTTTCTCTTATTTTTCTTAAGTATAGTAAAATAAACATGGAATTTACCATCATAACCATTTTTAGGTGTATAGTTCAATAGAGTTAAGTAGGTTCACATGGTTGGGCAGCCATCACCCCCATCCATCTCCGGAATTCTCCACTTTCCCAAACTGAAACTCTGTCCCTTGGAAACACTAACTCCTCATTCTCTGATGCCCCCAGCCCCTAGCAACCCCCATTCTACTTTCTGTCTCTGTGACTCTGACTCCTCCAGGTACCTCGTGTGAGTAGAATCACACGGTATTTGTCTTTGGTGACTGGCTTGTTTCACTCCACATTATGTCCTCTAGGCTCATCCATGTGGTAGCATGTGCCAGGATTCCCTTCCTTCGTAAGACTGAATATTCTGTGACATGGACAGACCACGTTTTCTTTATCCACAAGCGTTTCTCTCTGAGTCAAGATTCTAATACATGTTGTTGTCAAGGTTTCACTTGCCCTGATACAAACACTGCACATCCTACCTCATAGAGTCCTGAGAGAACATTCCGGGACTCCAGTGAGTGCACCACCAACCTCCCACACCCAACGTGTCCACTTAACTCCCCGCCAGCTCTGCCCCTCCAAGAGCCAGAACGTGGGAAGGGACCGAAGCTAAGTGACCACGCACACCCAGACTATTTGAAGTATGCACACGGTTATTTGCAGAGTCCTCTGTGCGACAGGATACACAAATAGCGAGTGACGCACTAGAGTTCTAAGGCTCAACAGTCCCCAGAACGCGATGCCAGATGCCGTCTGAAGGCCCGACCCGTCTGGGCCCCACCTCTTAAGACGTGTTTCAGGGGCCACATGAAATATGCGCAAACATGTTCTTGGCCTCAAAGTCTTACAGAGCAAATACATGCGAAAGTAAATCAGCCAGGTAAACGGCATCGCCCGTGGTGAGCGTTAATGCCGGACATTTGCAAGAGCGGCAGGCAGGCGTGCCCTAGGACCAACACCAGCTACAAAAACAAACATCCCAGCAAACCCAAAAGACATGTGGCTTCTCCTGGAATCTTCCAGAACAGATGTATCACTGAAAGGGTTTCCTCTGTGACTGATGACCAGGACTGTGAATACGCCAAAAAAGTTTCCCTTCTGAAGAGCCTGAAACAAGATTTTTTTCCCCTAATGACCGAAAAGAGAGACACGACTTTAAACTTTCGATCATGGCTTATTTTTTTCTCATTTGCAAGAGGGACTGGGTGACGTTTTTCCGCCCCTTCCACGGAGGTCTGAATGGCCTTTTCCGAAAGTGTGTTTTTCCCCTGGTGAGTCACTCAGCTGGCAGGAACACAGACGTGCTCCTGCTCCTCCTCGGGAGGGAGTCTGGCGCCGGCCCAGCCGCTGCCGTTCTCGGCACGCGTGGGGGAGCTGCTGGCACCTGGACTTGCCTCGAAACGCTCCAGGAAGAGCAGGACCGGGGCGCCCGCGGCCCCACGGTTCCTCAAAGGGTTCAATCGAGAGTTACTGCGTGACCCCACAACTCCACTCCAGTGTATACCCAAGAGAAGCAAAAACACATCCGCACAAAGCCTGCACATAGATGTTCATGGCAGCGTTATTCAGAATGGCCGTAAAGTAGAAACAACCCGAGTGTTCACCAGCGGATGAGCGCATGAACAAAATACGGCATATTTATACAACTAAATCCTATCTGCAACAACAGCAAAGTGCCCAGAGATGCCGCAGCATGGAAGAACCTCAAACACCTCATGCTAAGTGAAAGAAGCCAGACACAAGGACCACACAGGGAGTGGTTCCATTTACAGGAAATGTCCGGAACAGGCAAGGCCATGGGGACAGGGCACAGACGAGTGGCTGCAAGAGGCGGGGGAAGGGAGGCTGCTGACACCCACAGGGTTTCACTGGGGGGTGATGAAAACGTCCAAAATTAGAGCATGGATGGCTGTACAACTCCATAAATATTATCAAAATCTACCGAACAGGACATTTTAATCAGAAAAGCTCTGTGGTATGTAAACTGTATCTCAATAAAGCTGTTTTTAAAAACCACGCCCACTCTTCCTGCTGCTGTCGTCACGGTGTTTACCACAAACCCACGGCAGCAGCTCACCACTAAGCATGTGTCGTGTTGTGTCTGATCAGCACAACAGTAACGACAGCTGCCACCTACAGAGCACTCAGCGTAGGCCACAGGCTGTGCCAGCGCCTCCCTAGAGCTCGCCTGACGACAAGGTGGCACTCGAGGTGGCCGGCTCACTGTCCCTTACCACCGGGAAGCTACATGTCACGTGTGTGGCTGCTGACCCCAGCCGGCCCCAAGCTTCGCTAACACTGTGAGCAGACACTACGTGTGCACAAACTTCTCTAGAAAGAAGGTCCGTAGTGTTAATGAACCACACAAGCTTAATTTATGAAACTAGAAAATATGCAGCGATAACAACCGAACTCTCACGCACCAAGCCCTAGCTACGTGCCAGATGCCATACAGGGGACCAGATCCTCCTCAGCTCAGAGCCCAGCCCCATGAGGACATATCCTTGCCCCATTTCACAGATGAGGAAACCGAGGCTTTGCAAAGGTAGGTAACTTGCTCAGGGTCACAAAGCTAGTACAGGGCAGAGGCTAAACTCGGAATCAGGTTCCAGCTACTCCCACACCTGCACTCTCCGTCCTGAAAACCCGTTTGAAGCCATTTGAACAACACTGAATGTAAGTGGACTGAGAAGTGACAAGGCTGTAGTACTTGGAATGCTGTGGCCTTAAACATCCCAAGGTCTGCAAAGGGACAGTGTGAGAACAGATGAGACAGGACATGGGGCGTGGGGACGGTGCCCAGAGCACAACCGGAGCTCAGTGACAGAAGCGAGGATGATCCCTCCGCAGCACGGTGTACGCTGCCTTCACTCCTGAGCACTTCCAGATGCAACCTCCCATCAGTCCTCTGGATGGACTCACGAGAACTTAGCGTTCCAAATCGAAAGTTTTATACTTAACCTTGCTGACTTCTTCCAAGTGATCTAGATGGCAGCCCATGAGGAAGGACGTGGGCGCCATGATGAAGTCCAGCATCTGGTCGGACAGCAGAGGCACGAAGGTGTGCTGCCACTGCAGGGGGTGCAGGTAGACCATGAAGCACTCGGCCACCAACGTCAGCAGAGCCCAGTCCGAGGAGAAGAACACGATCCGCTGTTCTGTTAAAATGCACGTCAGGATCTGGGGGAGAGTGGACAACACGGGCACACACTTCCGACTCAGCACGCTCAGTGTAAAACGCACACGCCACCCGACAAACCCAGACCGAGCGCAGGTTTTCCCTGGTCTCCCGGTTCCATGTGCCAGGCACAAGCCCCCTGAGACCCCACAGAAAATGCTATTTGCAAATACTGTGCATGGCAGCGAATGTTAGCTCTAAGCAGAAACAAACTGACATTTTGAGTACACTGGTTCTGTCCATGGTGGAATAAACTTGCACTTTAATCGTCTCTGATACACAACACCTCTGATGGCCAGCAAGCCAGGGGGCAGGAGGCACTCCTGGCGCTGGAGGACGCACCTGCAGCACCTTCTCGGGGCGGAAGCACAGCAGGGGCAGGTGCAGGTCCAGGTCGATGACGGGGCTCTCAGGGTCCGCTCGAGAGGGAAACACGACCTGTAGCGGCTTCATGTTAAAGATCTACAACGACCAATTTCCATAATCAGTTCAGAGAGCTGCTCTCAGCGAGGCTGGAATGTGCTAAAATTCACTATTTTTGTGTAGAAAGCATCAGAATGAGAAAACATTTTTGAAGATTTATGCTGCTGCCTTATCTGTCACAGAATAATAAAATAGTCTAGACGTGTACCTGCCGTTAAAAGCTCATCAAGTACATATTGAATATCTTTTTCTAAGTCAAAATTCCTTGAACTCTTTAATGAATCAGCAAACTATTCACTGTCTAGACAAAGATAAACTACGAACCAAGTATCTGTCCCAATTAGCACAAATTCTAAATCATGTATGTTCAAGTTATTATTAAGTATTATATATTAGTCTTAGTAACTATATATTATGTACTCTCTTAGTACTTTCAATTTAATAGTCAAAGTTCCTTAAAGACATGTAATTTAAAAATGTTAAGAAAGACATTTTTCTAAATGATTTACTTTTAAATGACACTTCCATTTGAATTCTGTACTCACAGACACCTATCAAGTACTAAAGGACAACGCTGGCTGTGATGGAATGAGCCAAGAGGAGGAAGACGCAGGTCCCCGAGGGGCTTCCAAGCTTCCCGAGGAGATAGGCTGTGAACAGCGAGTCCCCACAGCCCAGGTCGCCTGCACACAGGAGCCCCCGGGAATGCTGGGTGCCTTCCCCTGCCCCCGGAACTGTCCACTGAGCAGGATGGAATGATCTAAGTGTGAGCAAAGCCCTGGGGGGATGGGAAGGAGAGAAGCTGCAGAGGTTGCCAGTGGAGAGCCTTCACCAAGGAGGGGCAGGGAAGGGTGAGAAATGGAGAAGCAGGGCATTGGTCAAGAAGGAAGGTCACAAAACAAAATATGCACCATCCCTACCTTCCTGTAGGGACCTAGGTCACTATGCTAAGGTCACATTCTCAGGAGAATCTGGAAACATGAGAAGACTGTAATTTCTTGGTGTTGAGGACACCAGCAAGCGGTTCCTCACACACAGCAGGTCCTCGAATGAGGCTGTCTTATTGAATGTGGACGAGAAGAAAAACTGATTCCCATCCGCCCCCATCTGCACGGGTTTTGTCCAGGGACTCGGGTCAGGTTGCCTCCCACATCCCGAAGCCGTGCCCGTGAGGCTTGCTGGCGTGTCTACGTGGTCCCAGTGTGGGTGAGCACGGGCGTGGGTGAGTGTGCCCGCGATGCCCGGCGCCCTGTCCAGTGCAGCTTCCCGCATGTGTACACGGGCAGCATTGTGCACACCCAACGAAGCCCAGGATTTGGAAAACAAGTAACATGACACCCACTAGCGGGCAGAGGAAAGGCAGGGCGAACCAGGGACAGGGCATTCCCAGTATCTCTGCTCTCTTCCGGCTGGTAGTCCAGGCACTGTCAGAGAGAAGAGGGTGGACTTGGGGCAGGGGGGACAAGGCTCAGCCCTCGCCTCTCACCTCCCTGTGCTGTGGGGCCGCCTGCCTCCTTCCCAGCAGCACAGATCAGAGACGGCCCAGCCAGAAGCAAAAGGAAACCTCAGCGCAGCACACACGTGCACAAGGCTGACCCAAACTAGGTCACCCATTCAGACAAATGCATGAGGTCCAAGACGCAGATCAGCAAACAGGTACTGACGCTAAAACACGATTCACTCCTTCATTTGCTCCCGGCCCAGGCCAGGCAGTAAGCCCTGGATATGCAGCACCAGACATGGCCTCTGTCCTCACACAACTCACAGTCCAATGGAGAGGACAGACATTAAACAAAAACACATGCACAAAAGCCCAAAGTACAGATTGTGCTGTGCCCTGCAGGACAAGAGCTGGTACTGCAAGAGAGATGGGGTTGCGGGGAGAGACTGCTCAGAGGCCCTTCTGAAGACACAACTGGGTGTAGCCTGAGAGTTGAGCATGAGCTGGCCACAGACGATGGGAGGAATGGCGTTTCCAGAAGCAGCATGTACAAGGGCCCTGTGGCAGCACCTTCAGGGAACTGACAGGAGTCCAGTGAGGCTAGAGGCCAGTGAGCAAGTAGGGAGGGGCATGAGACAGGGTTGGACAGTGAGACAGGGCCCCTGCTTGCAGGGTTGAAGGAAGGCACACAGCGAGAAACCACCATGGGGTTTTAGGCAGAGAAGCAGAGCCCAATTTATACACGTTGATCTCTGCCACCACTGTGCAAGGACAAACTGAAGGGTCAAGAATAAACTGAAGTGGACAGATCAATGGTCCCATATCACGCAGGTGGGAGAAGCTGCTGGCCCATGATAGGCAGTGGCAGGGAAATGGCAAACCGGAAATGAGCATTGAAGGTAGGCCGGGCAGGCTTGGGGGATGGGTGCAACTCGAGGTGCCAACTGCCACCCTCAGTCAACTTCCTCACTGGGGCCCAAGAGTTTTGGGCAGTGAGCCCAAGAGTCTGAGATCCAGAAAGCTGCCCAAAGCATCGTGTATGCATTACTTAGGTTCCAAGGTCGAAGGCAGTACATTCCAGCTGACCCTGACACTGTCCTGAAGTCAAAGACTTACTTTTGTTAGCTGCTCTCACAGGTCCTCAGTAAATACTTGCTGAGTTTATAGCACAAGAACGTAAACTTTGATGATTTCACTGCACATACTGGCAACAGGAAAACACCAATTATCCACGTAATAAAGATGAGTGCCTTGCAGAAAACAAGTAGCCAATAAATATGCCCTGCAAAGCTTTCTGGGAGTGGAACTGAGATAGACAGGCGGCCGCTCTGTGTCTGACCGGAAGGCACAGCAGGATTTACCACCCAGCAGACTGCTGGGTTTGGAGCAGTATTAAAAATACACATTTTAAGTTCATGATCATGTGTCTCCTGATAAGTCAAACTTGTTTTTCAATTGTCAGTAATAAACAAAAAAAACAGGCTGGGCATGGTGGCTCACATCTGTAATCCCAGCACTCTGAGAGGCTGAGGCAAGAGGATTGCTTGAGGTCAGGAGTTCAAGACCAGCCTGGGCAACACGGCAAGACCCAGTCTCTACAAAAAATAGAAAAATCAGCCAGGCAAGGTGGTATGCTCCTATAGTCTAAGCTACTTAGGAGGTTGAGGCAGGAGGATCACTCCTGGCTGAAGCCAGGAGTCTGAGACTGGCCTGAGCAAGAGCAAGACCTCAACTCTACAAAAAATAGAAAAAAGAAAATTAGCAGGGCATGGTGGCACATGCCTATAGTCACAGCTACTCAGGAGGCTGAGGCAGGAGGATTGCTTGAGCCCAGGAGTTTGAGGTTATAGTGAGCTGTGATGATGCCACTGCACTCTAGTCCAGGTAACAGAACGAGAATGTGTCCCAAAAGAAAAAAGAAATGTAGAGGACCAAGACTTACACATACAACCTTTTAGAGGGACTAATCAGTGAAACTGACTCGACATTGACAAAACTCAATGTGTTTGACAAGTGTCTGTTAAAAAAGCAGCAGAATCCTAAGTATGGTTAAATTAGTTTGGCAAATGCTGAGTCAAACAGGTTTCCTCACATAGCTGAGCAGTCTGACACATCGCTGAACGAAAGGGGAAGGCCAGTCTGCTACCCTCCAACTTTGTGTAACCCTGAAACCCTGGGTCATGAAATAGCCAATGACATATCTCAGAACAGAACTCAGTTTTGGAAATGCTTGTCTTATTAATTAAATAATATAGTCCCATGTCTCAGAATAACATTTTCATTAATCACACTATGTAGAAAGCACTTACAAATGAAATACATCTCTGATATTCAAGACAAAAAAACAAAAGGGAAATTTGTAATTTAAATAAATTCTTAGGCCGGGCGTGGTGGCTCACACCTGTAATCCTAGCACTCTGGGAGGCTGAGGTGGGCGGATTGCTCGAGGTCAGGAGTTGGAAACCAGCCTGAGCAAGAGCGAGACCCTGTCTCTACTACAAACAGAAAGAAATTAATTGACCAACTAATATGTATAGAAAAAAAATTAGCCGGGCATGGTGGCGCATGCCTGTAGTCCCAGCTACTTGGGAGGCTGAGGCAGAAGGATTGCTTGAGCCCAGGAGTTTGAGGTTGCTGTGAGCTAGGCTGACGCCACGGCACTCACTCTAGCCTGGGCAACAAAGTGAGACTCTGTCTCAAAATAAATAAATAAATAAATAAATTCTTAGACTGAAGGATTGGGAATTCTATGTATTTTCTGCATAGCAAGAATATACATGAACAATTATAAGAAAATAGCATGAACTAATATGCTAACTATTAATACTAAAGTGGCCCACAACATGTTACTAGGTCTGTCTATCACAAGCCACTCAGCAAAACTCAAGTTTAAATATTTAACTTTTCACCTTTAGAAATAATACACAAAATGCTTCTTTCTGGAAGGAACCTGAGGAGAATTTAAACACGGCTAGAGCTTCAGGAATAGTTTAAAACATTTACGTACGCCATCTTCGACATATTATTTCTACCATTTGCAAAGAAAAGACATAATATAATTCCAAATTTAATTTACCAAATGAAGCGGTCCAGGTGGCGGAGTGGGTATTAAAGATAGTTTTGCAGCAAAATCTTTTATGGGATTGTCAACTTCAAAATCTTTACAGAGCTTCAGATGAGTCAATAAACTGAAATTAAAAAACAAAAAATCAAATCAAAATAAAAAGGATAATTCAATTGTCACCCTTAGCATTTCTTCTAATCAAGCTGAAATCTCCCTAAGCGTCTGCATCAGTAATTCTGGGACTTTTCAACAAAAGTGGAGCAATCCAGGTGTCAGGCCACAGCAGAGTGGCTCCCAGGGTGGCAGGAGTGCCTGGAAGGGGCAGGGCTGGTCATGCTCTGGTCCTGGTCTGGCTGATGGTTACATGGGTGTGTCCAATTTGCTGAAAATCACTAGAATTTGTGCATTTTTCTATGTGTGTGCTACACTTCAGTAAGGAATAGACAACACCTAGAAGGAAAGTGCTTGAGAAAGTTTGCTTTCAAAATGTGTTCTGACTTTTTAAGTACTAGATATGATTTAAAAATACAGTCACTAAGTGGTTGCCTAGGGAGAGAGGTACCAGTAATCGATTCTAAAAGGCCGTGGGGGACTTCGGGGGTGAGAATGTTCTGTCTCTTAATTGCAGCAGTGGTCACACGGGTGTGTGCACTTGTCAAAATTCATCCAACTATACACTTAAAATGGGTGAGTTTTATTATATCTATCACACCTTAATAAAGTTGATTTTTAGAACCATGCACGCAAAATTTTAGGTTAAAGGATACACATACATAAAACGAATAGACTCTAAGGATGCTACTTCCCTAAAATCATAAGAACAGTCTCACGTCTAACAAACTCGCTCTCGAGGTGCAGGCCCTGGGCTGGCCCTGCAGCCAGTGACAGCAGAGGCCACAGGGACGCAGCTCAGCCCTCAAGAGGAAAGTGTGACCAGCGGGGAGGATGAGCCCAGCTGGGGAACCACTGGGGGTGGGGGACACCAAGATCAAGCGTCCAGAGGTGGCTGTGGTGCCGAGAGAGTGCCCGACTCATGGGGTCCCACCTGGTCCGGCGGCAATAGAAGCCTCTGGGCATGGTGGTGGCGCTTACAGTCCCAGCTATCCAGGAGACTGAGGCAGGAGGATCACTTGAGCCCAGGAGTCTGAGGCTGCAGTGAGCTGTGATGGTACCACCACACTCCAGCCTGGGTGACAGAGTGAGACCCTGTCTCCAAAAGGAATGAATGGATGAATGAATAAAAAATAAATAAATGAGGTGGGGAATCTGAATTACTAGTGTTGTCCACTGGAGCAGGAAGAGTCCTGCTCACCCAGCACACTGAGTAGCTAGTCCCCGTGAGCAAGGCTTGGGGTCTAAAATGATCGTCCTTCACAAGAAACTCAAAACAGAGCTGCCAGTCCAGCGATCTGCCACAGGCTGCTCCTCAGTATGACGACACAAAGGGGAAGGTTTGTCAGCTGCCTTTTTCTCAGGCTTGAAACAAACGAGCGAGTTCAGGTTCTGAGACCACGACTCCGAGACGCATACAGGAGCGCCCACTGGGACTACCACGTCGCGCGTGGGGGCGGCAGCCCTCAGTGTCTCCAGGGCGTCCTCCGAATGGGAATGCAGCACGTTCTGCTCAAGGCCTTTTGATTTTTCAAAGATTCTTTACATCCTCAGACTTTCTATTCAATACCAGCAGTGAGACAGTTATAGATTCTACCCAAAAAGGGTCATTTTTTTACATGCCAGGAAAACTCATCAGAACAAACAGTAGCTTCCGGATTTTCTCAGACGGGTAGGGAAAGTTTTTCCTGGTATGTGTGTCTCTTTTTACAAAACCAAACCGAACTTGAATGCCCCATGCTGGTCTTACTTGCGACAGTGTGGCTTCGTTCTCCTTTTTCAGCCAGGCCGTTGCCACCATCTCCTTTCAAGAGCGTATCTGCGGCCAAACCCCGCCGCTGCCCGCAGATCCCAGCCTTAAGTGATGGCAGCCTAAGAGCCCAGAGGACCCCACCCCAAGGCTCACCAGGAGAGGCAGTCCTTGAGCGAGTTGTAATAGGGGAGTCTGGAGACCACGCACACCGCAAAGGGCACGAAGCAGCCGGCAGCGCTCACGGTCGGCCAGGACGGCTCCCAGTGTGCTTTTCCGTTGTAGAAACAGTACTCGTCCTAGACGAAAAGCAACACGACGTTGTCACCTCCCCGTCCTGGCAATCCCGGCATCTGTTTCCAATGGTGCCAGCATGTCAGCACGGCACGCAGAGGCCGGGGCGTCCCACCCCTCCAACCCGCCTGGCCACGCACCCCTCTGGTTCCGCCGTCCAGTCCAGGCCAGCACCGGCCTGCCAATCGACGTCCCCGGGCTCCCACCTGGCATCTGCAGCACTCGAGGTGCTGAGGGTACAGAGAGGAGGAGACACATGCCTGCCCGGGAGAAGCTTACAGCCTTGGGATAAGGAGGAAAGCACCAGGAGAACGCAGAAGGATGCAAGACAGACAACAGGACTCTGCTTAAAAGGGGGAAAGATGCAGCAGCCACACAGGGGAAGCAGCGTCTGCATGTGCCTGGGGGCCCGTGGGCATCACGGACCACAGGACAAGCAGGAGGGGCCTGTGAGCGGGCAGGGGTCTGTGAGCCTGAGGCATAACACAGCAGCAGGGTTGAGAAGGTACGGCTGGCTGCAGAACTTACAAATGGCACCATACTTGGGGCTCACAAACTGCGGCCTGGGGGAGGGTTGTTTGTTTGGAGTTCTTTGTAGGGACAGAGGGGTGCAATGATAGCTTTTTGAATTTGAGGTACTTATAAAATATCTAGGTAAAGGGAAAAGCCCAGGGACAGGCAGCTACATTGTTTGTTTATTCAGCATCTATTTTTGTTTTGTTTTGGGTTTTTTTTGAGACAGAGTCTTGCTCTGTCACCCAGCTAGAATGCAGTGGCGTTAGCCTAGCTCACAGCAACCTCACACTTCTGGGCTCAAGCAATCCTTCTGCCTCAGCCTCCCGAGGAGCTGGGACTACAGGCATGTGCCACCATGCCTGGCTAATTTTTCTATTTTTTTGGAGAGATGAGGTCTTGCTCTTGCTCAGGCTGGTCTCAAACTCCTGACCTCAAGTGATGTTCCCACCTTGGCCTTCCAGGGTGCTGGGATTACAGGAGTGAGCCACGACGCCTGGCCCATCCAGCAACACTTAATGAAAGTCACTATTCTAGAGTCAGTCTGCTCAAGTTCAAACCCTGATTGCTATGTGACCTTGGACAAGTGACTTAACCTCTCTGGGCCATTGTTTCCTCATCTACAAAATGGGGGTGATATTAATAGTTCCCACCCTCATTTGCTGTGGTGAGGACTAAATGAATGACTGCACGCAAAGCGCGTAGGGTCCCTCCTGGTGCTGAGCTGCTCATACCGTGGCTGCTAGAAGGTGCTAGAGCTACCCAGACAGATGTAGTTCCTACCCTCAAACCACAGGGCGCAGTGGGAAGGCAGAACAGAGTGCCAAAGAGGGCCCGTGTCAGAACGACAGGTACGGCAGTCATCCAGATACATGGTAAAGAGGGGGAAGAGAGCAATGTGGGGTTAGGGGAACACCCTGAAACTACACAGTCACCAGGAGGACAGGAAGGGCCACACACATCCTGACAGGCAGGCATAGTGGGAACACTGACATCTGGTGTATATGATGCAAACCAGTGGGGCTGTTACTTTTTTAAACATATATTTAATGATAATAAAAGTAATTTGTGAATCTCTCCTTACGATTGCTATTTCATGAACAAACTCCCAAAGCACTCTTCTGAATGACCCAACACTTGTGGGTCCTTCCTCGTCTGAACACGGGCTGGGTGGGAGGCAGGATCTCCACGTGCCCTGCACTGCCCCCTTAACACATCCCAGGAAGGCAGGCCAGGCAACGCTGGCCCTACACTTCCCGGTCAGCTACCTCACAGGGGCAGACGGTGACCCTCTGCACGTGCACTTGAGATCTGACCTCCCGGTCCCTTTCTCGGCACACTGTGGAAGATGATATATTCTAGAATTGGGAGACTGCACTCAGTGTTAGGCAGGTTTCACTCTTGCATGTTCATTAAGGACACGTAGGGACAGAATCCATCTAATTACATCTTATGCCTCCCAACACTTAGTGACACACATAAGCACACTTCTACCAAAACAGAAGAAAATCGCCCCAGTCTCTGAGGGTATCCGGGGCAGCCACTGGTCCCTGCTGCATGGAACTCACAGGCTACCTCTGACGAATCACCAGGACACCTTAACCAAGGTCCGTGGTCCACTTTTGTTCCTAGAAACCTCTGGAAGTATGAGGCTAATCACACTGCACCTTCAGACACATCATTTCCTCTACAAGCTCCTCCAAGGCCAGCTGACTCAGGCCCAGCACCCTTGCCCACACAATGCCCCCAAAATGTGTGATGAACAAAACTTGCTCGCAAAACCTAAACCCAGGTACCTTTCGCAAAAGACAAAAGGTGGAAATGACCCGCATGTCCATCAACAGATAAATGGACAGATAAAATGTGGTCCATCCACACGTGGAATATTATTCAGCCATAAAAAAGGAACAAAGCGCTGACAGTGCCACAGTGTGGGTGAGGCACAAACATCATATTAAGTGACGGAAGCCAGACACAAAATGCCACACAGTGTGTGTCACCACTTATAGGAAATAGCCAGGACAGACACACTATAGAGACAGAAAGCAGATCAGTGGCTGCCAGGGCCGGGGACAGGGCCGGGGACAGGGTGGGGGGAGTGAAGGCTTAACCCTTTGCACTTGCTTGCTTTTTTCTCAATTCCTTTATTCTACCCGGGATTTAATTTTTTAAATACCCCAGATTTTACAAAGCGTGGCAGTAGAATAAAAAACTGGAGTTTCTTTTCATACAAACTTATTTGGATTTTTTATATTTCAAATTATTGATACATTCAAAGAGTAATTTTAATCTCTATAATTTTTCATGGTGTGACATTTTTGGAAACATTCACCCACATGAAGACCTGGTTCACATTTGCATGTTTCGCAAATATAAGTCGTCTCTCTTCTTCCTCCTTTGATTTTTCTGTTAGAACAAACAGCACAATCTTTGTGTTTTTTGTTAGGGTGAGGTGCGATTATATGGAGTTTTCCATCTAAACGTTGCTCTAAGTCAGTGGATAATAATCTACCCCTGGAAGTTAGTGTACCATCTCTGCATTTACATTTTTACTTGTCCTTTCATGCTAATGAAAACAAGAAAAGATACTGGAAAAATAGGCAAAAATCCCCCTTCCCCCACGGCGAAACTACGTGTCAAGTGTGGCTCAACATACGAGCTGCTGCCGATGCTAACCGTGTCGAGTCACACTCGACATCCGAGTGCAAAGGGTTAATGGGTATGGGGTTTAGGGGGACAATAGAATGTTTTGGAACCAGCCTTTAGTGGTGGTTGTATAACATCATGGATGTGCTTCATGTCACTGAATTGTACACTTTAAAACGGTTAAAGGGGCGAATGCTATGTCATGTGTATTTCACCACAATAAAAGAAAAATCTAAACCGACTTCAGAAGTCGCAGGAACCACCTACGTGCAGGGGTCGGTAGAACTGGGCAACCACGCCGTAGGTTCTGTTCCCACAGACGTCCGTCAGCACCAGGAAGTGGACCTGATCCTCCTTTGGTTCCGAGGCCACGCACACGCCCCCTGCAGGCAGAATAAAAAGAAAGGAGACACTCTGGCCACGTGGCATCCACTCCAAGGCCTGCGCTATCCACGAACGAATTATTTCACACCTTTCTCAGATGATCACCGGCAGCACCTTGACTTCAAGATGTGTTCGTTCTTCTGACCACGCTTCAGGCCAGGTCCACCTCCCTCAGCCCTCCCCAGGGTGGCACTTCCTTTACGATCCCTCTGCGTGCTAAGCAGTTTAGCAAATGAATGTGTGGACAACACAGACACTCAGAGCCGTAGATGAACCTTCAGGGCGCGCCTGGTGGCCAGTGGTGATGCCCCCTGCCACCATGCCCAGATTATAATCCCTGAGGCCAGATAGTGGAATCACGTTCCCTGGTATCTGCCAGGCAGGGACGTAGACCGGGTCCTCAGCGAGGACTACATTATCCATCTGAACATCTCTTCAGACCAGTGAGAACACGGAGCCTGGCGACGTAAGCTCACCAGCTGCCCGGCACTGGCCGAGCTTGGGGACCCTACGCAAGCCTGTGCTTCCTGCCCAGTGAAACAGGAAGCAGGGAGGTGGAAGCCAGGAGGCTCAGGCACAGCCCGGGGTAGGACTCGCTGGATGTATTTTTAACCCAGCCACTTGAAGACGTCATTTTAACTCACAGCAGAGAAGCCTTTGAAAGTACCATAAACAAAGGGTGCGGTGCTACCTGCCAATCCACCAGCCTCTCTTCCAGGACTCAGTTTTTCAAAATACGGTTATTACAGTAAATGATTTAAGCTTGCTTTTAGCTTTAAAATTCCCAGGATTAAGAAACTAAATCCCCTGATCCAACACTAGAGGCAGTGAGGCATCCTGGCTCCACTGCCCTTCCACTCCACTTTGCATGTGGATGTCTGTAAACAGACCACCCCGGTGGCCGGCAGCACCAGGCCGCAGCCCGCACTCTGCCCGCCACCCACGTGGACATACCTGGGAAGCACAGCTGGGGCAGGGCGAGGAGGTCCACACCACCCGAGATGCTGATGTCCTCAGAGTCCGGCACTCTGGGGTCCCCCGAGAGACCCTTCCCAGGTTCCGGTTTGGGCCTCTCTCTCTTCTTCCGGAAGGAGCGCTTCCTGGCTTTGCCCAGAGTGGCACAGCTCGCACCGGCCACCTGACTGTCCTCTGTGCTGACAAAAGGAGGCACAAAAACAGACAGAACCTCTGGATCCAGAGAAGAAAGATCGTTGACTCCCTTTTTCTGGACAACCTAAAAAAGACAAAAATAAGAATTACTGCAAAAATGTCAGCTCTTGTTCCATGGTGTCCTTTCTAAGTTCCGATATTCATTTTCTCTGTTTCCCCTCCACACCCACAAAAAAATGAGCCATTTTGAATTGTCATTTAAAGGTGTCGGTGTGAATGGCTTTTGTCACCCCAGGCTCATGACCAGAGAGACAATGAGATCTTCTAGGAACTTCCCAGGCCCCATGGTCAGGCAAGTCACGTGACCTCTCAGAGCCGGTTCTTCAGCTATAAAACTTGGAGAGCAGCACCTTGCCATCCTCTGTGTGACGTGCAGACCTGAGTTCAAGTCCTGGCTCTGTCCCAGCCAGGGGCTGTGTGCTTCCTGGTCCCCGAGCTTCCCTTGCAAAAGCAAGTGCAGGGAATTAGGGAGACAACTGGTCAAGTACGCAGCCCAGGACCACTGCCAGGAAGCCCCATGACAACACCGGCCCCCCCCCAGGGTGGTCGGGGGGCAGACACGGCGAGAGGCCCTGTATACCGTCAAACCCTGACACACACGTTTGCCAACGCTATGCCCTCAACGCCAGCTGGGCCAGCACTCGCACAGTGTGAATGGGCACCGACGGACAGAGAGAGGAGGCTCTTCCAAACTTTAACTTGCTACAAGATTCTTTTTTACCTTTTATCTTTCCATTCCTCCCTCAAATAACATAAAGAACATGGGCTGTACAATCTCTCTCTCTTCCATCTAACTACACTGCTTAATACAGTTCTTGCCACAGTCAGGACTAAACAAATATTGCTGCCAGGTGGACATTAGAGCGAGCAGGGAGTGGCCCGGGGCTAAGCCAGCAGCTCAAATAGCAAAGTCTGAAGCTGAGGTCTCTGGGTGTGCAGACGCGGAGAGACAGGACGCGGGGGTGGGTGGGGGTGGCAGTCAGGGCTTCCAGGGACCTCAGGTAGGACAGCACTGTCAAAGGAGAAGTGGGGCCTTGGCCAACAGAAAAAGAAGAGCCAACACTCAGCGTTTCAGTGAGAGTCGGTGGTGCCCAAAGAGGAGCATTCACACTTGAAGGCATTTACACCACGACAGCATTCAGGTAGTAAATGCACTCTCAACTCTCTATATACGATGGCTTGTAAGCTATGCCATTCAAAGTCCGTCAATAATTTCTTTATATTTGGGACGGGGGAGGAATTAATACCAGTAGGAAACAGGATCACACATGGGAAATCCATATCATTACCCAATTTAAAAAGCTTCCATGTGCCATGCAGGAAAGCAATCCGTTTCTTCAGCTATATGAAAACTTTTCTAAAACTCTCCTATCAGAATCTGACAGTTCTGACCTAATAACTCTGAAAATACGCTAGTCTGTTTCTTCTTCACATAAAAAGTCACGTCCATACAGACTGAGGGGAGCATCACCACACTGTGAAACCACCTCGGGACAAAGCGGTCACAGGTGCAAATGACAACATGCAGGACAGGTGATCAGCCCCTCCTGAAGCCTCCTGATGCCCTGTTCTCCAGGCTCTCCCTCTGTCCGGCTGCCTCCCCCACACTGCCCACCACAGGGCTTCTCAGACCTGCGCACAGGCTGCGACCACAGGCTGGAGCCCTCGGGCCCCTCTTCCCAGGAAAGCTCGGCATCACCTGGTTCCACCCACAGCTCTGAGCAGACAGCCCCTAGAGCCCCACTGCCAGCTCAGACCTCTGTGCAGCCCCAGACTCCCCCCAACTGCCCCTCGGTGTGCCCACTGCAGCTCTCTTACAGCTCCAAAAATTAAGCTTCTGCTAGTTTCCAAAAAGCCTGACCTTCCACCTGCATCCTCCCCTTCGATGATGATGGTGCAGCTCGGGGTCTTTGGAGCTGGGACTCCAGCCCTATAGGCCCTGCCTCCCTCCCTCCACACTGCATGGCCCTGGCCTTAAGCCTCTAAAATCAGTTCACTGCTGTTCTGTCTCTGTATCAAGTTTGCAAACCGAGCACCTGCACGACTTGTGGCTCAGAGGAGGTATGATTAACCAGGAGCAAACCCTTAGAGGCTTCTGCTGGGCCAAGAAGGAAGATGCCTCCTCCCACCCAGCCCAGGGCTCCCCACCAACATGTGCACTCTCCCAAAGATGGGTGTCCCCTGTGGGACAGCAGACCAGGCGCTTCCTGGGCCCACCTCAGCCCACGGGGTCCCGCAGACCCCTCGAGATCCCTCCACCACACTGAAAACTGCATGTTTGTTTCTCCACATCATCATTGCCATATCTTCCCGTGTGTGTTTCATACATGGGCATGCGTCACAGGACAGCGTGTCCCGAGGAACAGGCCAGCTCGCCCCAAAGCCAGGCACGACTAACCCCCACCCTGGGTTCTCAGGACAGGTAGCACGTCTGCAATGGCCCTGCATTTGACTGGGCCTGACACGCCCAGCCCCTCCCCGCTGCACCTGCTCGCCTGCAGACCCTCTGCCCTCAGCTCACTGAGGAGGGCCGTTCCCACCCTGCGGCCAGGACCACAGGCTCTCCCAGACCTCCTTGGTGCATCAGCTCCTGGTGGGGCTTCTTCCACCTCCCTGCTCATCACCCATCGCCTCCTGGAGCGTCTCTGCCCTGCCCAGTGGTAATACAGCACCTTCCAAGCTGTAGGGGTGTGGCGAGGGTGAGACTGTATTCTATTCCTCTCAGTGACCACATTTAGCAGAAGATATGACTCTATTTTTCAGGTCAGGGGAAGAGAACAGGGTCTCACTCTGTTGCCCAGGTACGATCATAGCTCACTGCAACCCCAAACTCCTGGCCTCAAGTGATCCTACTGCTTCAGCCTCCCCAGTAGCTGGGACTACAGGCGTGTACCACCATGTCCGACTGAGAAGATGTCTCTTAGGTGATGCTGTTTCTCCATTCCCACTCCTGGCACTTGGTGATCTCGCAGAGGCCCACCCAGTCCGGAGTGAACAGTGGTGATCACACTAGAACCAACACACTAGCTGTCACCCCTCTATTTCCCTGTAGTCGCTTAAAATGATGTGCCCCAAACCCAAGCTTCTTGGCATTCCCCAGTTCATTATACCTCCACTTTTCTCAAAATGGACATCCCTGTTGTCTTTTCTGAATGGATAAGCAATATAGTCTCATTTTTAAAAATAACAACAATATAGAAATAATAAAGGAAAGAACATAATATAAACTTATATGTGTATAAACTTAAAACTTTGTTTCACAAATGCAATCGTCCTAACAGTTCCATTAGCTGTTTTAACTACATGGTGTGGCAGATATCCCTGTTCACAGCTGTGTATGGCTGTGAGTGGCAAGTCAGTAATGTACTGACCCAGCCCTCTTCTGAGAGACATGTAGGGACTCTCAAGTCTCCACCATGCTGAACAAAGCAGCAGCGATGGGTCTCACCAACACACATTTGCACATGTCCAGTTCTTTCATTGGAATAAAATTCCTGAAAACCCAAGTCCTGGCTCAAGAGTGTTCGTAGGTTACTTTGCCACACAAGCCGCAGCTGCCCCTCACTGCCAGGCTAAGACAGGCTCCGTTCCCAGACTCCACCAACACCAAGACATGTCTGTCACCTCTCCCAGTCTGAGCTGGAGCTGACAGTCATTTCCTGCCCGTCTGTCCCAGACGTGGACTTATTAAAGCCCTGCCCAAAAAACCATCATTTTAGTTTAAAAAAAAAAGTTAATTCAAAAGCAAGAACCACAACACCCTAATTCATTTGAGTCACAGATTTCTAAGTCAGATTATATAATGGCATTAATCTTCACTATAGGACTGGCCATTATTAATGAAATAAAACAGAAACTAATAAATTCCTTAATACTCTAGAACTATGCTGTCCAACACAGTTACCAGTAGCCACATTTATACCTATTGAAATTTAAATTAATTAAAAAAAAAAATTTTTTTTTTTGAGATAGAGTCTCATTCCATTGCCCGGGCTAGAATGAGTGCTATGACATCAGCCTAGCTCACAGCAACCTCAAACTCCTGGGCTCAAGCGATCCTCCTGCCTCAGCCTCCTGAGTAGCTGGCATGTGCCACCACGCCTGGCTAATTTTTGGTTTCTATTTTTAGTCGCCTGTCTCAGTTTTTCTATTTTTAGTAGAGACGGGGTGTCACTCTTGCTCAGGCTGGTCTTGAACTCCTGACCTCAAGCGATCCTCCCGCCTCGGCCTCCCAGAGTGCTAGGATTACAGGTGTGAGCCACCATGCCTGGCCAATTAATTAAAATTAAATGAAATTTAAAATCCAGTTCCTCATCCTCACTAGCCGCATTTTAAGCAGTCAGAGCCATATATGGCCGGTGGCTACTGTACTGGACAGCACAGATAAAGGGCACTGACTGCCACCACCCAGGCAGTTCTGACGGCCACTGCTGTTCTAGAAACCAAAAGCCAGGATTCTTTCCACTAAAACCCTGAAAAATGTACCTTCACACACAATAATTATGCTGGTCACTATGGAAGGTCACTATGGAAGGTCCTCTGAGCACTTTCCACCATTCTGATGGATCCCTCACATCCTGTGTCTAGTCTCTATAGCAGCCAGTAACAGGGATGCCTCTACAGCAAAGGGATGAAGAGAAATGTAACTACAGTCACTCACATGGGGACTGGCCCATATTCTTCAATTCTTTGTCACCATTCCCAACAAAACAAACATCATTTCCCATATCTAAGTAAAACAAAAAGGGCAAGGCACTATCTTAACATGAAGTTGGATATTTCTCATACCTCTGGGCTTCTGTGTTTTTGTATAACCAAATAAAAATGCCTCAGCCTCAGAGAAATGGTGATTTAAAGAAGTAAAATTAAAAACTAAGGCCAGGCATGGTGTCTCATTACTGGAATCCCAGAACTTTAGGAGGCCAAAGCAGGAGGATTGCTTGAGGCCAGAATTTCAAGACCAGCCTGGGCAATATAGCAAGAACCCCATCTCTACAAAAAATAAAATAATTAGCCAGGCGTGGTGGCACACACCTGTAGTTCCAGCTACTCCGGAGGCTGAAGCAGGAGAATAGCTTGAGCCCAGGAGTTTGAAGTTGCAGTGAGCTATGATCACGCCACTGCACTCCACCCTGGGCACAAGAGTGAGACCCTGTCTATAAAATAAATAAATAAATAAATAAGCCTTCCCTTGAACATACAAAATGGAACTGCTAAAATAAAAAACCTAAATAAATACAATTATATGTTTGATAAATTGTAACATTAATGTTGACCTTAAAAGTAGGATCACTCCAGGAAATTGAATCTATTACCTAACACTCCGGTTTTCACGATCCTTCACTATTTTTCTCTCCACCCTTTGCCAAAGCCTTAACAGAATCAGAGTACAGAACAAAGAGGACAAAAGTTAAAATGCACAGCAGCAAACCGTCCTCCACACTCTCGGCTGACCTGGGCAAATGTTGGGGCTGTTTAGCCCAGGAAAGTACCACTGTAAACATTCCGGCTGATTCACCCTGCTCTCCAAAGACACGTCTCATGCTGAGCAACTGACGTGTTCCAGACATCCAACTACCGAGACCAGCTCATTTCCTATTCGAAGAAAAAGGACGCAATGCCATTCGGCAAACTAGAGCCAGTGAGATAAATCAACAGATGAGGGTAGGAAGAAACAGAGGTCAAAAGGGGTTCACTGACATTCTGGGGTCCCAGAGAAACTATGGAGACACTAACCGACACTCATGTGGTTATTTTCAGGAACCCTGAACCTTTCTCTGTGACAACCCATCAGCTCTGCATGCTTCATTTTTCCCAGGCAGCCAGACATCATTTAAACACATGAACGTCTCTCTCTGCCTTTCAATGTTGTCATCTGGAAAGAAATGAAAGGAATTGCCCAGATGACTAGGCGATGAAGTAGGGAAATCCCAAGATGGAATGACACAGCCAGTGTCACGGACACACTGGCCCAGAAGGAAGAGGGCCACAGGCAGGCACAAAAGCAGGCCGGCCTTCCAGAACTCAGAAAAAGTGAGTGCACGGGAAAGAGACAAGGAGAACGAGGATTTCCAAATCTGTTGCTTTCCCAGAGAAAGGGAGGTGAATTTGTCACTTTGGCAGCTAGGGTGTAAAATTGGGGGGGGGGGGCAAGGGATTACTGCAAGCCAGAGAAACAGATAGGCTTCATTGCAAAACGATTAAATACAGAATATTTGAAGCTGGCGGTTAAACCTAAAACTTTAAATCTCATGATTCTGTGCCCAGTACAGAACCCACTACTTAGGGGACAACAAATCTTTGTGTAATGAGTGAGATCATTTAATCGGCTAATTGGCAAGGACGTGGCCCACCAGACTGTGAAATTCCGGGAGGTTCCGCCGCGTTTGTCTCGCTCACCCCTGTTCGGCACCTGCCCAAGGTGGAGCTTCCTGAAGGAAGAGGAGTCAGGGGGCAAACGCCCGGAGAAAGGCGCCGGCGGTCGCGAGCGCTTCTGCAGCAGTAGACACCAGGGGCGAGCCCAGCTGGCTGGCGGCGAGCGGAGGGAAGGAAGCGGGTCCGCATCGCCGGGGCGGGAGCGGCGGCTCTCAGCCAGGCAGACCGACTGCACCTGCCGCCCTTGCTCCCAGCTCAGCCGTCCGCAGCCCGCGGGCGCGCGGGGTCCCGCCCGGGACGGCGGGGCCGCAGCCGTCAGGAAGCCACCGCCAGCCCCGCCGGACACCGGGCGCCCACTCGGGGTGCGGGCCTCACGCGGCGCTCCGACTGCCGGCCGTCCCGCCAACCGCCGCCCCGCCTGCGCCCCGCCTCAGTTTCCCCGCCCGCCCCTCACCTGCTCCAGGCCGCGCAGGCTGTCCCGGGAGGCGCCCAGCAGCGCGCACAGCTCCAGCAGCCCCGAGGGCAGCGACAGGTGCTGCGGCGCAGGCTCTGCCATGGCCGCCCCGCCACCCGCTGGGCGTACGGTGCTCGGGCAGCCCGGCCCGCGCCCGGCCCGCGCCCGCCCGGCCAGCCGCGCAGCTTCGCGACCCGGCGAGCCCAGAGCGCCGTCCGCGGGGCGGGGCCTGGAAGGGGCGGGGCCTGGAGGGGGCGGGGCTGGAGGGGCGGGGCCGAGGGGCGGGGCTGGAGGGGATGAAACCCGGGAGCCGAGGCCCGGATGGGCGGGGCTTGAAAGTGGCGGACCGCCTGGCGGCGGGGTCTCGGGGAGGGGCGGGGCCGCGCCGGGGGCGGGCGCTGATGGCGGTCGTCATTTCCGAACCGGCCGGCGGCCCCCGCGCGTGCGCAGCGTCGGCGAGCGCAGCCCCCTCCCTGGAGAACAGAGGAGGGAATGAGCGGGGTCCTCAGGTGCCCGGCTATGTCAGCCAGCCCCCAGGGCTCCAGGACACAAAGGGTCCTCTGGTTAGGCTGCCCGTGGGGCCATCCTGGAGATCATGGAGAGACAAAAGCCTGGCGCATCTCCCACCACTGCCTCCAGGAAGCCCTCCTGTGCCAGCAAGCCAGTTGGCCGGGTGTGGACGCCCAAAGGGCTACTGGGAAAGGGGGTGGACAGATGCATTGCTGGTTAATAACTCTGCTGGCTTAACCTAAGGCTGACCATGTCCAGTAGAGGTTGAGTAAAATCTAGCTGGAAACTGGGCATGGTGGGTGCTGCTAGAATGGAACTTAAGGATTGAGGATGGTCAGAGGCCCGAGGCCTGGCAGGGCCCGTTTCCTGGTCAGCTCCAGGCCTCTCCTGACCCCAGTGGACCATGGGCCTCCTCCAGCACCAGGCTGGGCCCAGAGAAAGGGGACCAGCAACATTGCAGAAGGCCAGCTAGGTGCCTGGTCATTGGCCACAGAACCTGGAGGCCAGGTCTCAGTCCCAGCCCTGCCTCCCCACTGATGGTCCCCTCTCTGGACCCTGTCGTAGGCATCTATAAAATCTAGAGGAAATGATTCCATAGGGACTTTTCCAGTTCTGATAATCTATGACTCTATTTTTTTTAAAAAAAGTCTGAAATGCTTAAGAATAATGTCAAACATCTGTCATCGGCCTAAGAGGAAAAGGAACAATAACTACAAAAAAAGCAAGTCAAAATCAAAAATGGAAGGGCTGGGCTGGGCTGGTTCTGGAGCCCTGAGGAATTCCTTCATCCTTTCCTGACCACAGCCTGGCTCTCAGATTCATACGTCACTTGTGTCTCAGCTGGTTCTCTCAGGCCTGGAGGCTGCCTGGTGTCAGTGGCTCCCATTGGTGAACTAAGAGAAGAGAAGTTATCTTGGGGCCTGAGTCTGGCTCCTGTGTGCTAGCTCTGACAGGCAGGCTCCAACAGCACTAAGCTGTGGCTTCCTGTTTGCTGAAGCCCTGCCCAGTGGTGGTCAGAATTCAAAGGAGGTAAACACTTGGCAGCTCTTGCAAAAGGGTCCTAGTAAGGTTCAAGCAAGAGCAGGTCTCTGCTGTCCCTTTCCTCCAAGAGCTGGAATGGTTTAAGGAAGGGCTCCAGGTTGGTGTGGAAAGTCAGGCCCCAGCTGTGTGTAGCTGGCTCCACTTCTTTAGGCCTCCCTTCCTCGTCCTTAAAACCAGAGACTCAGGCCCCACGACCTCCAAGGGGCTCCCGGCTCTGTGCTTTTTAATAAATCCCCATTGCTCATGCTGCAGGTACTTCTAGAGTCTTGCTGAAAGCTTTGCTCCATCCTTGAGAAGTTGCTAATGAGATTAGAGATAGAAGGTGGAGATGACTAGCAATCAAAATCATAGGTGGAAAAGTCAAGCAGAGGCAGGTGATGCCAATAAGGAGATCCAGAGAAGAAGAGGAGCCCAGTGAGCCTAGCTAATAGGGACACTTGCCAGGTGGATGGCACCGCCCCACATGGAGTCAAGGAAAGCAAAGGTCTGGTTGGCTAAAGCACCTGGGGACACAGTGACTGCTGCACAATGTGCTAAGGGTATGTGACCCCTCCCTTCTTCCCCTTCCTGTGAAATGGGTTTGCTGTTCTGTTTAGCTCTCAGGATTACTGTGAGGATTTCTCATTACTGAAATGAGAAAATAGACATGAACATAGTTTGTAGACCATAAAATACTGATACAAAAATAGAGGACGAGAACAACATTGTGAATGTACTATATGACACTAAGTTGTTCACTTTAAGATAGTTAATTTTATGGCATGTGAATTTCACCTGCATAAATTGTTTTTTTAAATGGAGTTTATGAGGACTCTACAGTATGTCCTTTGGACATTTTAGCAGGGCCTTAAATGTTAAATAAAATTCTTTTTTGAAAAATAGGAGCTGAGAGGAAAAGCTTCATGCCATTGGTTTGGGCAATGATTTCTTGGCTGTGACCCCAAAAGCACAGGCAACAAAAGAAAAAATAGTTAATTGACTTCATCAAAATTAAAAACTGGCACATCAACAAATACTATCTCAAGAGTGAAAAGGCCACTCGCAGAATAAAAGAAATTATTTGCAAAACATATATCTGATAAGGGAATAGTATTCAGACTATATAAAGAACTCTTATAACTCAACAATAAAAAACAATTTGAAAATAGGCAAAGGACCAGAATAGACATTTCTCCAAAGAAGATATACAAATGGCCAATAAGCAAATGAAAGATACTGAACATCATTAGTCGTTAGGGAAAAGCAAATCATAAGCACAATGAGGTGCCACTTCACATGCATTAGGTAGGCTATTGAAAAACAACAACAACAGAAAATAAAAAGTGTGGGCAAGGATGTGAACAATTGAAACCCAGGTGCACTATTGCTTGGGAATGTAAAATGGTGCAGCTGCTATAGAAAATAGTATGACAGTTTCTCAAAAAATTAAACATAATTGGCCGGGCGCAGTGGCTCATGCCTGTAATCTTAGCACTCTGGGAGGCCGAGGAGAGCGGATCACTCAAGGTCAGGAGTTCAAAACCAGCCTGAGCAAGAGCGAGATCCCATCTCTATTAAAAATAGAAAGAAATTAATTGGCCAACTAAAAATATATATAAAAAATTAGCCGGGCATGGTGGTGCATGCCTGTAGTCCCAGCTATTTGGGAGGCTGAGGCAGAAGGATCACTTGAGCCCAGGAGTTTGAGGTTGCTGTGAGCTAGGCTGATGCCACGGCACTCACTCTAGCCAGGGCAACAGAGTGAGACCCTGTCTCAAAAAAAAAGTTAAGCAGAATTAACATGATCCTTGAATTAGAAGCAGAATTAACATGATACTTCTGGGTATGCACTCAAAGGAATTGAAATCAGGGACTGGAACCAATTTCGCAGCCCATGCCCATAGCAACGTCATTCACAATAGCCAAAAGGGGGAAGTAACCAAGTGTCCACCAATGGATGAATGGATAAATATTAATAGATATTCCTTTACCCTCAATAAAAGCAATGGCACCGGAATCCACTGTATTCCACAGCATTCTCCAAATGGTTCAGTGCACAGCTTTCTCAGCTTTGTCCTATGCTGCTGCTTCTGAGCCAGTCCCTGCAGGTTGCCCAGGACACTGGGACACTCTCCTCAGCGTGAATTCCTCCTACTTGTCCTTCCAGGCCTCACTTAAACGGTACCTTCAGGGCAGCCCTGCCCCCAGGTCCCCCACTGAGAAGTGGGGCTCCCCCTCTGAACTCTAGAACCCTCCTCACTGAATTATGGCCGCTCCATTCTCACTTGCCTGGTGCAAATCCTGACCCAGTATCGGTGAAGTATTTGACCTTGTACAAGTTCATCTCTCTGGGCCTCTGTTTCTTATCTGTAGAATGGGGATGACAATAATGGCACCAACTTTTCAAGGATGTCTGAGGATCCAGCATCACACTGACCACAGTCTATGGTTAGGGCGTGATCCACGTTCTCTTCTACTGTCGTCATTCACAGGAATTGTCGACAAGGGCCTGTTCCCCCCCCCCCCCCCAGTGTCCCCACACACACAGCCCTGGAGTGCACAGGACTAAACTTCTGCCCACAGCAGACACGTGGCACCTGCCACTGGATGCGTCCTGCGTCGTGCAGATACACTTTTACCATGTTGCAGCTGGTTTTTAAACATTGGAATTATTTATTCCTCATGGTATTTCTCAAGTTGGGATTAGCTGGTTCTCCGTGTAATTATATATCCCAAGCTTCAGCTTTTCTTGGGAAAGTATAATCACATATCAGTGAGAAAAGAAAAACGTGAGTCTGAATAGACAGTTTTCGGCAGGTACAACGTGATGGGAGCAACATGTCATCATCTCAGAAATCAGTCGTGAACACTTCCAAATGCAAGCCCCCTCATACTGGCTGCATGACCTAGGAAGTCGCTTAACCTTCTGAGCCTTGGTTTCCTCACTTCTTTTGGGACATTTATTAAGCACCCACCATGTTCTTGGTTCTATGATAACATCTGGGAACACAGCAGAATAAAATAAAAATACAGACACCACCCCCAAAAAGAGCTCACAGTGCAGAAACTGAGTGTTCAGGGGAGAGAAGGAAGCAAAGACCACTGTGGAAATGGAGAAGCAGGACCCCAAACCTGCAGCAGACTCAAGGAGAGGAGAAATACTGAAAAAAAAGCAACTGTGAGAAGTGAAGAGGCCGGACCAGTGTGTGAGAACGGGGACTTGGCTGGAGGAGGAGGCAGGAAAATGAAGGTGAATACTGCGGCCCCAGGCAAGGAGACATGAATGGGCTGGGGGTGGGTGCAGAGGGAGAAGGGCAGAGTGGCAGGAACAACGGGATGGGTGGGGACAGGGCGGGGTAGGCAGGGACCAGGGAGGTCCCATACCGCCATCTCAGTGTTGACCAGACTGTCCTCTAGTGGCTTGTTGGCCTGTCCTCCCACTGTTGGGAAGCCCTCTGAGGGCCCTCACTCGTATGGAGCATGCAGCAGCACTGGTAGGCAGGAGTAGGGCAAGGCAGGCAGGTGCAGAGGAGCCACTTAGGGGCTCAGTTTGGGATAGGTCAACATCAGCAGGACTGTGGCTATCTACTTGGGGACAGCCTACAGGCTGCATGTGTGCATCTGTGAGTGTGCATAGGCGTGTGTGTGTGTGTGTGTGTGTGTGTGTGTGTGTTCGCGTGCTGTCACATATAGGTCAGAGCCTCTCTCTTCCCTCCCCCATGGTGACAAAGGGAGGGGATT
>VSMD01052665.1:0-76910 GCA_008750895.1 Mirza zaza
GTTTTCACTCATATGTCAGAGCTATATATTGAAAACAATTGATCTCAGGGAGACAGAGAATAGAATGATGGTTACCAGAGGCTGGGAGGGGTAGCCGAGAGGCGAGATGAAGTGGGATGGTTAATGGGTTCAAAAATATAGTTGAATAGAATGAACAATATTTGATAGCATGACAAAGTGATTAAAATCAACAATAAGTTAGGGTATACTTTAAAATAACTAAAACAGTGGAATTGTTCTTAACACAAAGAAATGATAAATTCCTGAGGTGACAGATACACCAATTTCCCTGATTTTATTAATTCAAATTATATGCCTGTATCAAAATATCACATGTACCTATATAATTAAAAATTTTAAAAATGAATCCATATAGTAGAAAATGGCTTTGGATTTTGGTGGGGGTGAGGGATAGGTAACAGTTAATACACAGTAGGAATCCAAATGGCAAAAAACAAAGGAAAAACTAACATACGAAAAGATGCAGATGTTCAGCTTCACAAACAATGAGAAAAATATATATTAAATCCATGGCAGACTACCATTTCACTCAGCAAAAATGAAAAAAATCTTGACAATACATATGATATTGAGAAATTTCATATGCTATCAGTAAGATTATAAATTTGCTAGAGACATTTGGCAATATCTAGTTAAGTTGAAGTTTTGATATTTTGTTAAATATGTGTTAATGTTTGGATGAGAGTTGATTTCTTTAAATGTGCATACTACAGTGTTGAAATGATCTTTTAATCTTTTAAAGTAGTTCTTATATATTTCATTGGCAATAAAACTGGTTTATTTTCCCTTGGCATTCTCTCTTGATTGGGGTTATGTCATCTAATTCATTAGTATCTTTTTTGTGGTTTAACCCTTTGCACTTGGATGTCGAGTGTGGATAATGTCCAGTGGATGATGAGAAAAAAGCAAGCAAGTGCAAAGGGTTAAAGGGATTATGCTGATGCTATAAATTTGCTCTCAATATCTAAGAGTATCTTTCTTTCTTCCTTTCCTTTCCTTTCCTTTCCTTTCCTTTCCTTTCCTTTCCTTTCCTTTCCTTTCCTTTCCTTTCCTTTCCTTTCCTTTCCCTTTCCCTTTTCCCTTTTCCCTTTTCCCTTTTCCCTTTTCCCTTTTCCCTTTTCCCTTTTCCCTTTTCCCTTTTCCCTTTCCCCTTTCCCCTTTCCCCTTTCCCTTTCCCTTTTCCTTTCCTTTCCTTTCCTTTCCTTTCCTTTCCTTTCTTTCCTTTCTTTCCTTTCTCTCTCTCTCTCTCTCTTTCTCTCTTTCTCTCTTTCCTCTCTTTCCTTCCTTCCTTCCTTCCTCCCTCCCCTTCTCTTTCTCTTTCTCTTTCTCTTTCTCTTTCTCTTTCTCTTTCTCTTTCTCTTTCTCTTTCTCTTTCTCTTTCTCTTTCTTTCTTTCCACCACAACAGAAGGGAGTATGTTTATTAATGCAGGAGATTGTAGTAGTTCTACAACCTCTCTCTAGTGGGGATGATAATAAAAAAGTAATATAAATTCTGACATTTTGTCTTATTTTTATCTCTATGACTTTTAGATTCCCTAGTGGCTTTTACTAGAAAGTCTAGTGATTTTTTTTTTTTTATCACCACTAACCTTCTTGTGTGAAAGAAGCACCCAAATTGGGGAACAGCTAGAATTCTTTAAGAACTACCTCTGTGGAAAAAATAACTTTTTTCCTGGTAATGTCATTCTTAAAATCCCTGTAGCTATTAAGAGTTCCCTTTATGGTAACTTTAAAGTGAGTATCATGTTCTCAGAAGAATACATGCCAGGAGGGAATGTAAAAATGTTCTTACTGGATTCAAATAGCTGTTCCTCTAATTAATGTTTTATCAGTAGTATATGAATTTTTTCAATGGCTTCTATGATGAAACCCATTATAATCTCAATCATTTTGCTCTAAACTTTTGTTATAGTATATACTTTTTCTAGCATATAATTTATCTTTATTACTCAGTTATGTTAGTAAATCCCACCCTGCCAGGGCATGCAGAGGAACTTGTTAAGTATTCATTACATTATAGTAATTTAATATAATTGGATAATATTAAAATTAATAAATACAGAAGTATCACCCCATAATCCTATGACCAAAGAGAGAGAACTTGAACCAGAAGATCTTCATCTTTCCTCAGGCCTGGGTTCCAGTTTTGTCTTTATAGATAGTTTTGCAGAAGGGACTTTATAAATCTTCACTCTGTTCCCAGGATAGTAAATACCACAAAGAACAGATGGGAAGCATGGATGCTTCTGGTCATGATAAATTCTCCTAATGGGGTGAATTATCATGTTAGAACATTTGGAATTATAGCAACAGGGATTCCTTTTTTATTTGAACTAGAAGAATATTAAAATGAGATTAAGCAAGCTTTTAGTTATACTTACTATGTCCCGTTTCTCAAGGGTTATGTGTTGAAACTACTGATGAGAACTTTGTTTTTCCATTCTTTCTGTACTTCAGACCAGATGGAGACTATGCATCTTCACTTAATGGTGGAAATATTAAAAGCATTGAAGGAAATTCATCTGGACACTTACCAAAGTTCTGCCATGAGTGTGGGACTAAATACCCTGTAGAATGGGCCAAGTTCTGCTGTGAATGTGGCATTCGAAGAATGATTCTGTGAACAGAATCCCAAAAGAAAAAGAGCCAAGTTCAGAGTTTTATGGTTATTGCTGCTTGAACAGCTAGAGCACTTCCTCTAGTTATTTTCTGCTAAAAATATTCAAAATACCTTTTTCAGTAATTTTTGGAGCATAATCTTTTGGCTATGTAATGTGTGTGTGTATATATGTGTACATATATTGTATATAATAAATACCTGATACCCCTCCTTGACTGTGCCCTTCAAGGAAATATTCACTTAACTGTCAGAAATAAATGGAATCATTAATTTAGGTATTATTAATACTTTTCTGTTGTTTCAAAGCACATTAAGTGTACTTCCATAATCTTTCATATTCTAGTGCTTAGTCCTTCAAGCTTTAGGATAATCATAACTTGGAACAAAAATTTGAGTAAATATTTCTATTGTGCCTGTCTTCAGGTACTATCATAGTAGATGGATGGTGGGAATTTTGTAAATGAAAAGAATGTTTTTAGTTACTATTAGGGATAAGAGGTCATTTTCCTGTTGAACTCTTTAAAACTTGTTTTACAAATCCTAAAAAATAAGAGAGGAAAAAAAAAACCCTATTATACAATTTAAAGATCTTTGCTCATTCTGTGAAAATGTAATTATGCTAATTCCTTTTGAGAAACATATGCATAAGACCAAAAACAAATATATCCTATTTATAATGAAATGTTTTCATTTTATCTCTGTGTATGAGTTGAACATATATTCTTTCTACTTCTAATTATGTTTTCAGGTTTCACTTTTTTTCCCATAACCTATCTGAAGAGTAGTTTTAATTAACTACTTCATTTTTTGTGGTATTTGAAAATGTAATTATTTAGCATAAAATGCTCAAAATCCCTTGCAAAATCTTACATGTTTTAAAAATTTAACTTTTTGTATCTGAACTTAGAAGAAATTGTTTTAATGCATTTTAAAGCAAACCACCTCACCTAATAAATAGTAGTTGTGGTAATTATTAGTGCAGAGCATGCAAGTAAAAAATATTTGAATTTTGGTTCGCTGAAGTAGTTAAATGTAGTTATGATAGGTTAAGAAAATATCTAAGTTTCCTACTCAGTTTCTTCTTCCGTGTTTAATGTTGAAACACCATTTATGTCACAGTAAAAAACCACTGATAATGTATTATGCATAGCTGACTTATTATGTATACAAACATACACAAAAATTTAATTATTTTTTTCTCTTTAACTTGACCAAAATACATCTTTTGATCATCATTGTCACCTTCAATGTAATAATATTTAATAGTAGATCTCCTTGATGGCTTGTGCAGCCATATTCAGTAATTCTGTAGTGTTTTCTTTCAGTTGTACGTGAGAGAGCTTTGATCTTATTATAAAATTACAAGCAAATCTTTTAGATTCTATGTAATTTTTAGCTTTTTGCTTTTGATTATGATCAACTATAAGGATCAATGTAAAGATTTTTGGCTTGTAATTTCTCTGACATTTATTTATTTAGCTTTCTTCCGTTATTTTTTGTTTGATCTGGGGATGTAAATTTAGTGGTAATAGGAATTATCATTGTACCTAAAGTTTCTTTACTGATTTTTTATTAGTTTTTTCCCAGTTATCTTTATTCAGTCATATTGGTAAAAAAAATAGTTCAACTAGAATAAACTGTAGCAAATTTAGAAGACTAATGTACATATTAAATTTCCATTTTAATAACTTCTGTCCTAATTGTTATAAATCATATGAAGAAGAACTTTAATCACTTGTTTTATCTAGGACTGAGCACTATTTTCTTTCAGATATTTTCTAGGACCATATAATTTTTTGTCTGCTCAAGGAAGGGGTAGATAAATGAGTTTAAATTAAATAATTGGCACATACTTGTTTCTCACTGAATTTTACAATAGCAAATAAATGCTATACCACATGGAAATGAGATGGTAAGAAATCATCCAATTCCAGAGCTCCAATTTTTACAAACAGTAGGTAAAATATATTTATGACTTATGAAACATGTTGTGACAATGTATTTAAATATATTGCATATTTTATTTTCATGTTGATTTGTGCAATAGTTTGGTTTTTAAGTAATCTTCCTATGCATCATTATTTTATTTTTATTTATTTTCACAAGTTTTCGACTGTGGTAGAATAAAAAATGATTGTAATCTTAAAAATGTAAAAATTGCTAAAATGTTCTGAAAGTTATTAGCTTGAAAAAGTAAGTTTATTGTGGCTACTATTGTTTCTTGTCCCCTATCTGTTTTTTTATTGCAAATGACATTTTCACTTTTGAAGCTATTCAATAAAGACTTGAAGCATAAAAATACTAGTTGGTATTCACTGATGTCTTTTAGCCAGACATAGATATAAGGATAGGAACCCACTGAAATATAAAGAAAGTATGTGACATCAAACATACAGATTTTTTTTAAAATGAGAACACTATATTTTTATACTGTCAACTTTTAAAAAATGTATTATCTTTTTGGATTGAAGTGTTTCATGACTTCAAAGTATTATAAATATGTTTTCATTAAAGATTTTTGAGGCATAGAAACATTTTCTTTATGGCCAATAAAGTTTAGCAATTAAAAACATTAGTGATGTCAAGTTTAATAGGAAACATGGATATTTCTAGTTAAGTACTATAAAGTTTAATGGCTATTTGTGATGAATATTTAATGATTTAGATCATCTCCATATTTAGAACATTAAAAAGGAGTTACCTAGTGAAAATATCAGATTAGACATGTTTAATTTGTACTCAATTTTCCTTTGTCTAGAGGTGAACACTTATGTTGAAGTTCAGGAAATGAAAATATAACAGACGTACACTGATACACAGAGTCAACAGAGCTTTTGGGTATTTATTTTCATTCCATGTATATATGTATGTATTTTATATGGTAAGTATATTTTTAGTGCTAAAGTAGGTTTTTGTTTTTGTTTTTGTTTTTCCAACTGACTATATTATTGAATAGTGCAATGGAGATTTATTAAAACAAAGTTAATGATAGCCAAACTCATTCTCATTTAGAAAATTTGTAGTTAAATATTCAGGATGCTCCTTATTTAACACATTGACTGCCACACTAGAAAAAGTTTTTTTGCCTTGGGGCCACAGTGTTTTGTTACAAAAATAGAATATAAACTTTGGAAACAAAATGATCCTTTCTAATTTAATGAAAAATTTGCTACTTTTTATTGTTTTCTGTGCATGAGTTAAATGAAACTTGAAAAATAGTACTCATGGCTCCCAAGGTGAAGAGATATGTGAGTTACATATACTTCACAATGCCCTGGGCTCAAAACCAGTGTGAGTTAAATAGAACTCGTATGGCAGTTAATGTGTTAAGTACAATTTTGCTTAGCGTATATGTGAATTGCTTTTTTGCCACTAGAGGGTGCTTTTGGATAATTTAATACTACTAGCTTCCAATTATTTTAAAAGCCTCTCAGCAATATAGATAGGTATGATTTTTTTTTTTTGACCATATGAAATTGCAGAGGCAAAGGGTAGATTTGGGGGGATTTTAATAATACATATGTCGATATCTTAAAAACCTAGTTGAGCTTATTTGGGGCACCAGCATTGTCATAATTGATAGAAATATTTGATAATTACACTTCACAATATTTTGTTAGCAAAATTACACATCTAAAGCATGCTATATTCGCAGCACAATTCACAATTGCAAAGATACGTAACAAACCTAAGTGCTTGTCAACTGATGAGTTGATAAAGAAAATGTGATATACATATAACGTGGAATACCACTCAGCCATTAAAAAGAATGAAGTAATGTCTTTTGCAGCAACTTGGATGGAACTGGAGGCCATTATTTTAAGTGAAGTAACTCAGGAACAAAAAACCAAACATCACATGTTCTCATAAGTGGGAGCTAAGGAATGCATGGTTATACAGAGTGACTTAATGGACATTGGAGACTCAAAAGGCGGACGGTGGGGGGGTCAGGATGAAAACTTACCTATTGAGTACAATGTACACTATTCAGGTGACAGGTACACTTAAAGCCCAGACTTTTCATTCATGTAACCGAAAACTGTTTGTATCCCTTAAATCTATTAGAATTTTAAAAATCCATATCATGCATGCACAAATACTCCTTTAAATATTACTTTACACTAATATTTACGCATCTAAAGCATATCATATTTTCAGCACAATTTATCTTTTGAAAATCCTATGTTTGGTGAATTTTCTGTATTAAACTTCACTGCTTCAAAATCATAGAGTTTAGTTTTCCATCCTTTATTACAGCTAGAATAGTCATGTGACTTGGAGCTACTGATCAGACTTGAATTCTGAAACAAGTAATGTGGAGCAGATACTGTGCAGTCTGTGCTTCCTAGTGAGTACTAGGAAATGTTAGTTGTACAAGAGTTTAATAAGTTACAGTCTCCTCTAAGATACTAATATTTCATCTTAGTTGTACAACCATTTAATAAGTTTTAATCTTTTAAGGATACTAATATTTCATCTTGGTTGTACAACTTAGTGAGTGATAATTTTATTTAAGATAAATATCTTTTTTTTCCCCTAATGCTCTAGATTAACTTAACATTACCTAACATATGAGAGTGGGAATTATTTAAATAGTAGCTAATAAGTGGACCAGCTAATGTGAAGTGCACAAAGCTAAAGCTTTATACCTACCTTTAAAAAATGCTTCATATACTCTTCATGCTATGAAATGCTGGGGATCAAGAGAATAAATAACATGTGATTAAGTCCCTGCCCTCAAGTTGATATAACTTATTTGGAGGGGATATAAATAGGTAATTACAACTTAGGAAAGAAAGAAGTGGTTTATTTCAAGGAACTTTTCTTTACTATGAAGGTACCAACAAAGTGCTGCAGAAGTATTGAAGAAGGACACGAGTTATACAGCTGACCATTTTCTGTCTTTTTTTTTTCTTCTCTGTTTTAATGCTTAGGCAGAGACCTGAAAGAATATGAACAAGAACCGCATTACCTTTTAGTGGGGAAAAGGGAAGTGGCAGTGGAAAGAATGTGTGTGTGGGAGGACCTGTTGGATTTGTAAAATGTGAATAGCTTCTACAGTCCTGAAGACTGAGGAAAAGCAACATTGAGTAAAAGTTACTGATGATTCCATCAGTTCAATCTTATATCCCATAACATAGTCCTCTCCTCCTTTCCCTCTTCTCAAACACCTCTATTTCTGTGCTTATTTTGAATTTACAGCAATTAGGCTGAGGATAGGAGATAGCCAGTGGTGCTGAGTACTGTTGCATACACTTGACAATGAAATGCTGATTTTCACTAATCAAATCAGCAGTATTAATTTATTATAAAACTGAAAGCCCTCCATGGGGCATTAAGATCAAATTTAAGGTGGAATATATTTCCTCCTTATTTATTATGGTGGAAATATAAATTTATAATAATTTTGGAAAAAATTGGCTAAATTTACTTTAACAACCTTTAAAATATTTATGCTTTATAACCTAGTAATTTTATTTCTACAGCACATTTCTTCTTAGGGAAACAATCTGAAATATAGAAGAATATTTATGCAGAACATGATTAATAATGCCATATAGTGATAAAAATTGAGGAAAATTTAGTAAATTAGTCATAAAAGCAATTGTGAATAATTTTAATGGCATAACAAGGCTATGCTTTATTGCTAGGAGGAAAAATTAAAAGTGCATGTATATAAAATATGATTCCAATTATATAAAAAAGCATACAGATAAAGGCTGGAAATATATTCCAATATATTGTGCTTATTTTTACTAAATGACAGTAAGTTATATTTTCTTTAAAGTTTTTATAGTTTCAATTTTTAAAGGAATGCATGTTTTACAGTCTTTAAAAAGCAAAGAGTGGTTTTTCAGAATTGATTACTCTCATGTGACAGTATTTTATCTAAAATTGCTACCTCTTCCATTGTTTTCTAACACTCACAGATATAGATGATACCCTTGTATCAGTTAAGCTAGGTTCTTGTTATAATACCTTTATTGCTGAAAGTGGTCTTGTCAAGTCTAGGTATAATTTTAAATGAAATTATTTTTCCTAAATTTCATTTAAGAGAACACTCTAAAACAGGGTTTTGGGTTTTATAATATTCTTGCCCTTTTTATCACCTATGATTTGAGGAATCCAAAAATCAAGTAAAGTTTTACTTCATAAAACATAAAATAAAAATTAAACTTGATCTAAATATTTACAAGGTGTTTTGCCATGCTGTTGTTGAGCTGGGGGGAAATGTATGTGTATCTCTATATATCTATATGTATAAAACATTTAGATCTGTTTTCACATATTTACCTATTTAAAACTTTAAAAAAAATCTTCTTATTTTCTTCTATTTTAGTCAAGAAAAATTCTTTAAGAACCAGAAAAGTTTTTAAAAGTATATATATTTTACTACTCTTCCCAAACTTACGGTAAAACTCATATAAACTCTGCAAGAAATATTAGGAATTTAAAAGTTTGTTTTAAACACTAATTATTCAACTATGACATGCTATTCAATTAACTATTAATTTGAAATTTTAAAACAATAGGTTTTTTAATAATGTCTTAATAAAGACAAAATCAGAGCATCATTTGAATGTGCAACATGTGCTAGACTAGTCTGTACCCTCCCTGAGGCACCATATTCTCATGGTTTTTCCTTTTAGTAAACATTGCCATGGTTCTGCCTCTTGTTTCAGGAGAAAGAGTGTTTCTCACTGATACCATTACCAGAAAGCTATTTTTGAGGGGGAGGGATCTTATCATTTATTGGCTCAGATACTTTACGATAGTTTAGAAAACATTGGACAATATTAGAAATTGAACACCACTCAAGTCATATCTACTAGTGAAAAATTATCTTGATGCAGATGCTTTTCCCACCTAAATTTTGGTTTGTCTGTAATGGGCATTTATCATGTTTGTAGTTAGCGTCTTTTGAAAATTCTCCCATGTTTGATGAATTTTCTGTATTAAACTTTACTGCTTCAAAATCATAGAGTTTAGTTTTCTATCCTTTCTTTACCACTAGAGAGTAGTCATGTGATGTGGGACTACTCAACAGACTTGGATTCTGAAACAATGTGGAGCAGATACTGTGCAGTCTGCATTTCCTACTGAGCACCGTGGAGCTTAGTGGAGAGACAATGAACTGCAAAGGCAGTAGCAGTGGCAGAGAGTCAAGAAGCGACACCCTTATTGCAAGATGTAGCCTGTTCCCCATGACAGCACTTTAGCCGACTATACTCCGCTGGAGTAGTCAGTGATTATAATTTGCCATTGTTTCTGTCTGAACAGCCTCCAAACTTGACTATCTGGCTCTCCCAGGGATTCTGTGAATTTCCCAATAGCTTTTAATAAAGTCCTTTTTGTTTAAATAAACTATACTGGGATCTGCTATTTGCACTCAAAAACTCTTCAACAAATAAATTTGGTATAATCTCATGCTTCCCTTTTAAAATGTCTGTGTAATGGGGGAAATGTTAAAACCATATTCTACCAGAGGGAATCTTCAATATACCGAGTTAAGACACATTTCTTATCCCAATCATAGTGTTAGATAATCACAAACTGAGTTTTAAGAAATATGATTTGAGTATGATTATACCTATCTTGTGGAATTAATTTAAGGATTATCAGTAATACATATAAAATCTTTGCCATAATGTCTGATACTTAATAGACTCTCAGTAAAAGATATCAAGTATTAATTATTATATAATTTTAATTATATGTGCATATTATGTTGATCAAATATTTAATTTCTGCCAGGCAGTGAATTATTCTAGGTGCAGTGAACAAAGCAGTCAAAAATCCCCGCCCTTTTGAAGTTCACATTCTAGTGGAGGAAGATTGAAAATAAAGACAATGAATAAGTAAATGTGCTTTATATTAGACTGTAACAACGCTATTGAAAAAAGTGGGGGAGGGGGCATTAAATGAGTGACATGACGAAGAATGGAAGTGAGTTATACAACTTTAGGTAAGGTGTTTAGGAATGATTTTATTGAGAAAGTGATATGGAGGATAGACCTGAAAAAGTGAGTGAACCATTATTTTTCATCTTTTTTGTCTCCTACACTTAATTGTTTATTGGATTATTTCCCCTTAACTTGTAGTGCTTTCTGTTAAAGAGTATTCAATATGACTGAAATGTGCAAGTGGATAAGAGAAGAAAGAGTATTTCATGCAGAGGATAAAATAAGTGCAAAGGCTCCGAGGTGGTAGCCTCATACCTCTGGAATGGTATGTACATGGAGATGAGTTAAAAATTAAGTCAGGTAACCAGGCAGCCAGATTGTGTCTGCTGTAGAGGCCGTTAATTACTTTGGCTTACTCAGGGTAAGATAGGAATTGATCCAGCTTGAACATATGATCTGAATGTATGTTCTTTGGCCCCTAAATTAGTGAGATAAAAGCAAGAGAAAATGGTTGTCTCACTCTTCCCTAAAGTGGCCACATGTATTGATCAAATTAAGTATTCTTAGCACTCAGCTTTCAGAAAAGTATTAATATTACACTATCTAATGTAGAGTTGGAGCCAATGGAAACTTCCTCCCCCTCCTGAGTATAACACAAAAGGAGCAGTTTCCTAACTTCGCAATAGGTGGCCTCCAGTCTCTAATCTTCCATCCTTACACCCACTTATTAAAAATAAAGCCCTATTTTCTATTGACTCATCTACTTTGTCTTGCTGAGGAGGCAAAGTTTAGTCATTAATTCTACTTTCTTAATATAGTACCTAGTGTTAATAAACAAACTTGTCTTTCATTCTTATTTGCTCACTCATCAATGTTAAATAATCTCAGTAGAACCTTTATATATAAGGGACAGAGACTCTTCTAAGTAATCTTGAGAAAAGGGATTTGACAGAATGTGCATGTGGTTTAGAACTGGAAAGTCATTAGGTCCTGAGAAATGTCCAAAGATCAGTCATCTGTCAGCCTCTATGCTTCTCTTAGCTCATCTGTCCATTTTCTGTTATCTGACTTCTTCACTCACTACTCTGTATCTCTTTTGCTACTCTACTCCTTCAGCTTGCCAGTGTCCAACTTAATTAAATTTTACAACTTCCTATTTCAGGCTGATAAATACGTATCAAAATTTTCTGATGATAGAGTGATGAGTAGTTTAAAAAGGCAAATTCAATGCACCTATTATTTGCATAATACCAACTTCAGAAAGTAAGTTGATAGAAGCTTGGCTAGCTGAATTACACAGAAGATAAATTAAGAATTTAAAAGGTGAGATTTCAAGTTTCTACATTCACAGAAGGCATGATCTCTATTTTGCAGATGTCATGACTATGTAGAAAATCTCCATCTACAAAAAGCTAGAACAAGTGAGTTTAGTACAATCATAGGTTACAAGGACAAGATACAAAAGCCAGTCATTCTTATGTGACAGCAATGAACTGTATGAATTTGAATTTTAAAATACCGTTTCTAATGGCACATATGTACATACACATCAAAATAAATAGTTACGCATATATCTGACAAACCATGTGTAGGATGTATATGCTTAAAACTATAAAACACTAATGAGAGAACCTAAAGAAGATCTAAATAGAGAAATATACCATGTTTCTTAATGCAAAGGATAAACATAGTGAAGGTGTCAATTCTCTCCCAATTTAATTTATAGACTTGAGGTAATTTGTTGAAATTCCCACAAGCATTTTTACTGATTTCACAGGCTTATTCTAAAATATATATGGAAGGCAGAAGAACTGGAATAGTCAAAACAACTCTGAAGAAGAAAAAAAAAAATTGGAGGACTCTAATGACCCAATTTCTAGACATATAAAGCTATAGTATTCAAGACACTGTGGTATTGGACAAAGGACAGACACATAGATCACTGGAAGCAAGTAGAGCACCCATAAATACACCTACACAAATACGGTCAACCAAATTTTACAAAAGTGCGAAGGCAATTTAGTTGGGAAAGCATAATCTTTTCAACACATGGTGCTGAAACAATTGGATGTACATATGCAAAAAAATGAAGCTTGATACATACCTTACATTTTACACAAAAATAACTCAGAATGAGTCATGGACCTAAATGTAAAATATTAATAAAAACTATAAAACTTCTAGAACAGTGATTTCAACTGGAGATGCTTTTGTTTCCCGGGGATGACATGGAGACATTTTTGATTGTCATCTCTTGGAAGAGTATTCTACTGGTGGCTTGTGCCTAGAGACCAGGAATGCTGGTAAATATCCTACAGTGCACAGCATAGCTACCTGCACAAAAAAGAATGTTAATTTCTTAGTTTGGGTAAAAATAGCATGGTTATCTACATTTCCCTTAAAGGAAAGGAAACTTGGTAAAGGGCATATGGAAATACTCTGTACTGTCTTTGCAACTCTTCTGTACATCTGAAATTATTTCAAAATAAAAAAGTTAAAACTTGTTTATCACCACTTTAGGGCAGTAGAGTACTTCAAAGTCAAACATTTGATAATTTCATAATTTATTTCTCTGAAGACTTCATGTACTTTAGCTGAAGTATTGTTTTAATGTCTTGCAAAATCACTTTAATTCTTTGATTAAATTTATGAAATGTGATAATATTGCCAGTCATGGCTATATGTTGAAAAATTGAGAACAATAAAATATTTTCAAGTGTCTCCTCTTTGAAGGGGTTTTCTCTTTTATCTAACTTAAAATCTTTCTCCACCAATCTTTCTGATTTCTCATAGAACTTGTTTTCTGAAATAATTTTGTTCCCTTGTTATTGACTATTTCCTCTTCTGGAGTATATGCTCCGCGAAGGCAGGGACTTTGTTGTAGCCCTGGGACCTGAACTGGCACATTAGAGATGGATGCTTAAATTCTTGTTAAGTAAATGAAGTATCTGTATTTGAGTTGCATCTTCCTATTAAGTAGTCTGTATTCAAAAGCTGGAGCTTCTTTAAACCCCCACTTGGCTGTGAACAGATTAGTCCCAATCCTGGTATCAGATAATTTACTCAGAGTGAAACTAACACCTGTTTCTTAAACAGAAGGATATACTGGCTTACACATTAACATTTTTCATGTCAAAAGACAAATTCATACTTTTTCAAAAGAAAAGATAGAATGGAAATAGATTTGTCTTTTGCCATGAAAATTTTATACTTTTGTGGCAGATCATTCTTGTTCTACTAGAAGGCTTTTACCTCACCTGATTGAATGCTCTGAAAAGTGAGCTATTTCCATTTATGATAATATTTGAACCACTTCCAGAATATAAGTTTTTCTGTCCAATTGAATTTTTGGGTAAAATGTTTTCATATGAATCAGATTATTTCAAATGTAAGAAAATTTGTGATGAGCATTGAAGGTGGAAATTGGCAAGCATATGTCCACCTCTTACATGGTAGCACATGGCAGGTTTTATTAAGAGTTACTTGTTGAGCTGAGCAGTGGAGGCACACATGAAGGAATGATAAGCTCCACCTGGGAAGGTATGGGAAGGCTTCAGAAAGGATGGGACCCTTAGACTGTGTCTTGAAGAAAAAGGAATAAATCATCAAGCAAGAGTAGCAAACCCTAAATTGTAAATGTTTCCACTTGTCTTAACTCTCTTCGTGAATAATATGTATAGAAATTAATTCACTTTTAACGTAGTATCTTATGAAACACTAACCTCTCCCCAACTTAGAAAATTTCTGCCTTCTACAGAAAAATCCACTTTCTCACTGTTTTGTATGTGGAGGGTGAAAAACAAACCCTACCTTATTCCACAAACAAAATAATGATTTAACATCTTTCTCAAATATTTAGCTAATTTTGTGGGTCTAGGTGAACAAATATATTTTTATATTTAAAACACAAAGCTGTGGGGTCTGTCTTAAATAAGTTGTGTTTTATTTTCCTATCATATTCATCTTTAAGTAAATTATATTTCAATGTAGAAGTTTCCTAGACTATTTGAATGGAGTTTGATAATAGAATGGCATAATGCAATTCATCTTTACTAATTTACTGCCATATGTCTAGGTTTTCCCATTAGGAGCTGAAGGGAAGATAAAATATCATACATTCCTTTCGGGGAGAGAAAACATTTTAAATAAATTATTTAAATAATAACTATATTTAAAATAAAGTACTAAGATGAATCTGGTCAAATAATAATGCATGATACAGGGAATTAAGTGCTATGGGTAACCAAGGGAACAAATATTAACAACATTTAGAATTACCATGGAAGTCATAGAAAATGAGGAGAAAGGAATTGAGATGCCCCTGGAAGTGTGAGCAAGATATGCATAAAATTGGAAGAACTTTCTAAGCAATAAGAACATAATAAAATTGTGAAGACTGCCTTACAGAGCACCATAAAGACTGTCTGACAGCACAAGATGTGTGTTTCTGGAGAAATATTAATATAGTGTAGAAGGGCTGACACAATATACTTCTTAAGCTGGCTGTCTGTGAAACTATGGCCTAATGCAAAGAAAGTAAAGCCTAGTTCAGGTTTCTCATGAATGAACTTTTAAAAAAATTATCTCAACCTTCAAAAGAGTATTTCCTTTAGTATGTTCCTTGAAAGCATTTTTAAAAAGACTTTTAACTGAAACCCTATGTATAAAGCAATATCCCCCTTGCTATTATATGAACCTTCTATTAATTATATTAACCTTTTGTTAGTATAGTAGTTTTTACGTAAAAGTGTGTTCTGTAGTCAAATAAGTTTTGGAAATGCTACATTAATGTTAAATTTTTTAAAGCTATATGAATGAATTTTCAGAGCCTTTAATATGCTTATATGAATTGTGAATCTCCAAGAGAAAATTTAGCTGACCTAAATTAGCAGAATTTAAAATCCTTCCTCTTATTTCTTTTTTCCTTTCTGTAGCATCGGTAAGGATTAGGGTTTCTTGGAACAAACTTTAGAAAATGATGATTTAAAGCATCTGTATATATACTAGAAATAAAATGTTCACTGAAACAAGTCTCTAATTGGGGAGTAGAGATACTAAAAATATAATATCCAAGATCATTATTAGCCAGCCTACTTTGCTAGTGGCTAGGAAACAAAGAAGGGAAATATAACCATAAATGTGTGGGTAATTTTTCACAAGCATTTGGCACACAGAACCTGTTGCATAAACTTTTTTTGTAAGAATTTTCTCTAAAATTCAAATTTATCTTAACCAAATGATAAAAACCAAGGAAGAAAATTTTAATAACTCTTTTAACAAGATTTCAAAAAATATTGCCTCTTATTTTGTCACAATCTCAGAATTTTTTTTTAACACTATTGTTAAGGAATGTTATAGACAGCCTCCAAGGAAATACTTTCAAGGACAGTTTCAAGAGTTTACCTTTAGAAACAATTTCCTCATTTCTCTACCTGATGCTTTACCAATAGCACCAATTCATGAGGATAAAGCTGTACCACATATTTGACCATATTTTATGGTTTATGGTGGAAAAAACACAGCTTACTTAGAAAAGTCCATCTAAAGAAAGAAAGAAAGAAAACTTGGTAAAGAATCATTTGCTCCTAAAAAGTGCTAGTCAGCTCCTCTTCTAGAGTTAACAGTGATAATTAAACAGAAATAATACTGGTGGACTCAAAGCTCCATTAATGGGGCAGTCCAGTGAATGCAGCTATCTGCACCAATGAGGATGAAATGCCATTTGAGTTGGGGAAAATGAGAAGGAGCAGGAAGGTGTCACCACCACACATTGAGGGTGCCACCGGAGCATCTTCCGAAGATCAAATAAAGCAAGTCAGCATATAACTAAGCAAAGCAGCTAAGAAAGAGCGTGAAAGATATGAGTTCAGTGAAACGCGAACTGGGAGATGTTTTAGGGCTTTGGTCTTTCTAGAATAGTGTTTCCATTTCCCTTTATGAGTAAAACTTTTTTTTAATTTAAGAATTTAACATAGAAAGTAGTGGTCCTGCTCTTACATAGTTTTGGGGCCCCGATGTTGTGGTAATAAGGTATTAAAGGTCATATATTAAATGGAAGATCAAGTAGTGGTGTAGCATTAAAAATCTTGTCTTAAAAATTCTGGGATTTCATTAAGTGGATCTGGTGATATTAATACATAGGTGATTTATTTTATCAAAGGAGAAATGTTATCCAAAGTAAGCAATTTGTAGTACTGTATGAAAATATTTTTATATACAGATATAGTGTCAAAATTAAATATACACATTCCATTCATTAAAAGGCTAATATATATTATTCTCTTAAAATATACCTCCCAAATTGCAAAATCATTTAGACACGTTTTATTATACATAAATGACAAAAGTAACTCAGAACTAAGGTTTAACATCCATAGACTACGTGGATTTCTATTTTTTTAAAAAAGTGTCCCTTTTTTTTCATTTTAAAACATTTGCTATACCATTTATTGAAGGCATTTTGTTATATATTCATGTTCAATTACATCTCTTGATATCTCTCTTAAGTATCTTGGACGTCTTTATGCTCTTGCTTCTTTAAGGTGTATGACTCTTTTGTTCTCATGGGCATTGTCCATAGGCCACTGTTAACCCTAAACATCTCCGGCACAGCAGATGACAGTTTCTGTTCTTAATACAGTATATTGATTCATAGTGGACCATACAATTATTTTAATAAGAAAGCAGTGTAAATTTTGAATCCTGTAACCTTTACATACTTCATAGATTTGATGTCTTCTCCTGAAATATTTAAACAGGTTTGAAAAGTATTATTGCAACTGATAACTTACATGAATTGTCTTACATAACTCAGTAAAGAATTAATACCGATTGATATACGTCCACATACATATGAAATAGTTTGTTGATTGCAGCATTCAGTTTCCACTGTTTGTATCCATTTTCTAGTAATATAATATGGATTTCTCAATTGGTCTAAGCCATTTTTACCAGGATGCATTCAGTAACTTCCAGAAGGCATTCTACTCCAAAAAAAATTGCATAAGCAGATAGATTCTTGGAGGATGCAAGTAAAGTTCATATGTTTCTATATCGCCACTCCACATTTTTCAGTGTTCTTTAGTGCCCCTCAAAATTTTATTCCAACAAGTTTTTATCTTTTGTATTAGTCTCTTTAGGAAACACAACCCATTCTGTTTTTTCTGTTCCTTTAAAGATTTATTTTCTTCCTGGAGAAATAGATTTTAAAAAGTTTTTTAACTTCACATTTTTATAAAAACGCACATTTTTAAATATTCAATCTTTAATTTCCATCATGTTATGTTACACAGAAAATTTGGCATAATGAAAAAGAATGATGCATGATATTTTTAAAACTATGATTTCTAATTGTGATGATTGATATGTAGAAAATTCAAGGTTGTTATGGTTTAAGATTTAGGATTTATCAAAGAGCTATGTCAGCTAGCTGCTATATTCATACTATAACAATGGACATAATAATACTGTTTAAATTTTAATGATAAAGATAGCTGTATATTACTCGAGTTTATTTTTAATATGAAAAAATGTATTTTTAGTGGAAGGAATAAATTACACAACAATATTCAGATTACTTTAGCAAAGATAAGGAGGACATACCTGATTGAGCTTGTGTCCTAAAGTCTACCCCAATAATCTAGCTTTCACTGGAGTATGGCAGATAACTGCCTCATAAGCTAGTTTTTAGCACCTGACAAGAATCTTAAAAGAGAGCTACCTATACAATCTTTAGAAAATAGAGAAAAAGATATGTTATGTAGAAAAGACATATAAGGGATTAGCTCTGCATAGACTCAGCTATATTTCTCTGAGCCCTCTGACCTGGGGGAGTGGGATTCTACAGGGTAGGGTAATTCTTCATTTAGATAACAATCAGTTATTAGGTATTTTCTAGGTCAGGTATTGTGCTCAATACTTTAAATACAAAGCATCATTTTATCTGCTTAATAACCCTATGAACATGATGATTTCTCATTTCACAGATGAGGGAGCTGGTCTACAAAGAGGATAAATAAACTGTTAGGGTCACACGTCAAGTAAGTATAATGACTGAGTCTTGAACTCATCTGTCCTATGTTTATTTTAGTCACAAACTTGGCTGTCTTAGTTATATATTTAGTAACATTAGCACATACCTTTTGGATAATACATTTCAAAAATTAACAGATTTCAAAGATAAATATGTGCAAAAAAATTCATATATTATTTTTAGGGAAGGTTCCAGGATGTTTTAAAAGTACAAATTGGAGCTGAACTTGACTAAGCAGATTTTTAATATACAGATGTAAAAATTTAATATTTTCCTCAGAGGCAAAGAATGAGCACTCATTAAAAGGACAAAAATAAGGAATCTTGATTTTATTTCTGTAATCCTGGGAACATAGATATTATTTCCTTTTGCTAAACTTTCTTTCCAAATTCTTCAAATTCTTTTAGTCAGAAGCCATCAGTATATTTATATTGCTTTTACATCATGTGTTCATTTTCATTCATTCCAAATCTTCCATTTCATATGGAATTCCTAGGGTTTCCTGAGTCCCAAGGTGTGCAGCCTCACCCTACTTCTCTAAAAGGAGTAAGGAATTTCCATGCTCCATATATATATTAGTCGAATAACATAAATAATAATGAAAATATTAAAGAAGAAGCCATCATTCTCATGAACCAGATGGGCTCATTTTTTATGCTCCACCCTAGTTAATACATACCTCATTTTAAAGATTAATCAGATTCAATTAGGTGTTCTACCTTTTTAATTCATATTTTCCATATTGCTATATGATTTTTAATAATATCTGACAGTTTGTATATGAATATATGTAGATATTTAAAAATTATATATTATTTACACTATAAAATCCATACTAATAAGTGTAAGATAGATCCTCATTGTTTAATTTTTATTTCTTTACAAATGATCAAGGATTTTTTTTCTTTATGTACTTGTTTTCTGGTTTATTTTCAACTATATAAATTGTTCGTTTCTTTTGCCCATTCTCTATTGATGTTTGAATGTTGTTTCTTTTTAAGAAAATAATACTCTGATATTTACCCTGGCTTCTTCTATTTTAAAATTGTGGGGTTTTTTTTTTAATGTAGTTTAAAGGAGTCCAGAGGTACCTCCCTTCTTCTTTTGTTAACATTATACTGAATATTTTCAAAACTAACCATAGAAAAGAAACAATTTAAAGAGAAACATTATGGAATTAAGTTGAGTGAAAAGTTGATGAGCCATAAAGAAAATTATAGTTACTCTTACCAAATTCTTTGTTGGTTGGGCTTCACTCAGGGAAGGTGATTTTCTTCCTTTAACCTTAAAAATAAAGTCACATTTAGAATATGGAATAGTAATCCTTTATTGCTCCTCTCATTGTTTGTAATTGCTAATTTTCATATTATTTTCAGCTCATCTAATCTATTTGAGAACCTACTTTAAGTTTCTTATTGTTAAGATAGTAGAATACTAATTTCATTTGTAAATATAACATCAGGGAAAAGGAAGGCGTGAGAGAGGTTAATCTGAATACCTTGGGTCCATAATTTTGTAGGTATGCTTTGCAGTGCATTCATTGCTGTGAGGTCTAAAAAATTAACACAGAAGGGTATACTAACAGAGAAAAAACTTGAGTTTAAATCAACACGAAAATAATGTTTTCCTGAAATTGTCAAATTCTGGCCATATATTTTTACTAAGCTTCACTCAACAGAAGCAAAATGAAATAAAACAATAGTAAAAAGTTCACAGCACATCTGGCTCATGGAGAAAATTCAGTGTAGCTGACTGTCTTTAACATCTTGCCTTATCATTTCAAGAAAGGGTGAACTGTATTGTTATTTTATGTTGTAACTTAATTTTACGTCAAGATTTAAATTATTTATGCATTTCCTTTCTGTACAGTTAGTTGATTTTGGAACCTGGTGATTCACACACAGCTCAACATATATGAGAAGGAGTTGCAAAAATATAGCATACTTATGACCTTTATTCTTTCCTAGGCCATAGGTTTTATCAATCAATCATCTTTTTTACACTCTTTTTAGTTGAGCCCAGACTCAAGGCTTATAATCAACATAGTATTTCCAATAGTCATAACTAATCAACTGAAGGTGCAAGCAACATAAAGCCTATCTGCCATTCTTGCATTAGACAGAGCTTTGAAATCACTATAAGTAGGATGTATTGCTGGTAGACTAGAGTTTAAAGTCTTCATGAATCTTGAGCTGAGCCTTGAAGGATGCATAGAACAAGATAGATCAGATTTACTTAAAAAAAAAAAGCCTAAAAATTCCCTTTAGGGGACAAATCTAAGTAAGGGCCCAAAATTTAGAAATAAGGTTGGCAAATCTAGCACACCAAAAGAAGACTGGCTCCCATCAAGTATGTAAGGCAATGATAAATAAAGCTAAGTTATATAATCTCTATTTCAATCACTGTCAACAGGGTTCAAAGATAATCTTACCATTTTACCTTCTGTGGGAAACTACTGGTACTCAAAACAAAACAAAATTATTTTTTAAATTATAAAAATGTTTTTTAAACCACTTTGAAACAATAAGAAACCTTTTGACTTAGTGTGACAGCTGGTAAAATCTCTGAAGAGGGGAATAATAATAATAAAAAATAATAAAACATCACATTAAATACTGAAAACTTTTTAGAACTAAGTCCTTTACTTGAATTATGCCATTTAATCTTTTCTGCGTTTTTCAGTGTAGCTCAAGACAATGCCTTCCAAATTTTGTTTTGTTGTTTTTAGTTCATAACTGCTAGTAGAATAGTAAGAAAAAATAGTTCTATATGTATCAAAATTATTAAAGCAAAAAAAAAAACTATTGGACATATATATACCCAGTTTTACCAAATAAAGATGTGTGTTAAATCCACTAGAATTCCTGTTTTATCGACTAAGAGTTCTTATAAATGTGTACATATATAGATTAAAAACTATTAATAAGTTTTACAGATAAAAATTTGCCATTCCTCACCCAATATATTACCTTAGACTCCTTGGAAGTTATTATGGCAACGAAGTATTCAGTCACTTATTTTTTACTCCCTTTCACGGGGAGTAAAAAATACCCCTACCGTGTTAATTCACGGTAGCCAAGAAATGAATAGATACTTTCCAAGTTGAGACTTTCCTCTTCTAGAATTGAGTAAATATATCTCAACTTTAAATAATAACAAGCACTTAGAATTCTATGATGATGGATATGATCTTAGTACAGGAGTAGTTTATATATTTGTTTAAAGTAAACATTCCTTAGCTTACCTTGCTGGTGCAGTTCAACAGTTTTAATGTGCCTTGTGAAACCATTGATAAGTGGTGATCGAAATCGTCACTGTTATTCATTTTACGAAATTGCTTCAATTTGCGGGCAGCACGATATAGAAACGTACCTTCCTATTATAGGAAAAAGTCAGAAGGGCTGTGGTTCATATAAAATATTAAGAAATGATAAGCTTTCTTAAGGAGCCTAAAGCCAGAGCTGTTTTGCTAAGTAAATGCCCCACCTCTGCCCCAGCCTTCTATTCCGGTTAATCACGTGACTGACAAATAACAGAATGAAAACTGTTTAGCTCCTAGGTGACAGCATGGTGTGCCTAGAACCTGGTTTAATGATTATCTGACTCTTAAAGTCTTGTCTTTATTATGTATATGTGTTCTTATCTCTTAGGAGTGAATATATTACAAGATTATTCCATTTTAAACAAGATAAGCAAAAATGAAGGCTTTTGGAAGCAATAATGATGAAAGATAGGCATGATTTTTCTTAAATGTTATTGCTTGTATCTTTTGAGCTATGGATGAATAGCTGGTAATAAGAAAATAGAGGGCCATAGTCACCTAAAACATGTTTGTTTGTTTTTTCAGATATTTAAAGTAAGAAATTATGAATAAAGACTTTATGGGTATATTTTGAGATGCCATGAGGTTGACTCAGCTGTTGTGAGTTTTAAAATAGCACACTAGTTTCTGTAGGAAGAAATGACTCGAACTTTTGGAGGTTCTGTAAATTGTAATATTATATCAACTAGAGATGGTAATCACTTAAAGATAAGCAGATATTGAAAAAAAAATTTTCAAAATGCCCGCAACTAAATTATACCAATGACTAATGTTTGCATATGTGCAAGCAATCACTTTAACAAGTATTTTTCTATTTAAGAAATTTAGAAATAAATGATATGTGTATCTTTGACTTTAACAGTTCTAGTATTTTCAAGGTGAAAAATAGAATGGTAAAGCATAAAAAAATTATCTAATAGGGTTTAGGGTTATTTGTATAACAAAAGTATAAAGACCATAGTATAACTTAATAGGTCAATGGGAATTGTGTGGTTATACCCAGAAGAATATGTTATTAATGTAATTAATGTATTTGTCTAACAGAGGCACAAATATATAAGCTTCTATAAAAATCAAGCCTGAGTGACAAACAAACTCCAAATAATTATCATTACCTTATTATCATCACATAAATGTTTTTTAAAAAAGTTAGATTCATTATTCAGGCAATTGCTACCAATTTCTTTCATGCTGTCCTGTAATAAATAATATAAAATAATATGGTTAAAACTGAGGACTTTTCTAATATGTAGTAATTATAAAAATAATAATCTTATAATAGCTGACATTTATATGTAAATTTTAAGAAAAATAACTTTTGCCTAACACAGCTGACTAGGCATGAATAGTTTTATATAGTTGAAGAATAAACAAGTATATACACAAACGCTCACATATTTAGAGTACCTCCCAGACTTCATAATTGAATCCTAAAATTCACTAAAAGAATCTGGCTTATTTAGGGAAATAAAAGTACCTATTTTAGAAGTTATACATATGGACAAAGTACTGTAAAATTTGAAATCTTTAAGTTGAGATAGTTGTAAGAGGTTATTTGGTCCAATTTCCTGCCACCGTCAAAGAACAAGGAAGGGAATTTACACTAGAATGAATGGAAAAGCTCTTGACAGTGCGAGTTAAGGTTGAATGAATTTCATTCTACAGCATTTTTAACAATTCAATGTGTCTGAGATGGTTGAGGTAGAATTTTGCTGAAAAACAGTGGAATGAAATGTGTATGTATTGTAAATGCAGGAGTAGAAAGCAGACTGGTACACACTTATTTTTCACTTCTAGGAATGTAGTATAAGAAGGTGGAGATTACCTGAATCAAGAATTTATTTGACATATTAGGAAGAACTTCCTAAGGATTGAGATTCTTTTTGTTGGACATAAGCTCTGTCCAACAAACTAGCAATCCCATGCTATCAGAGCTTCTAGAAGGACTTCAAGCAATCTTAGCCTATATGATGTCACCAAAGAAACTAGATAAAAGGTGAAGCAATGTCAAGATTTGGTCATGAGTGTCTAATCTTCATCTGACTCTCAGAAAAATGTGCACTACTCTTATTACCTCTGAAAAGCAAAAATGGTTTCTGGGTTTATCCTGTCTTTAAAATGTATATACTCTCTGTTTTACCTGCAGGAAGCAGTGTCTGAATATATAATAATTCATTTAAGCATTCGGCACTTACTTGGGACCAATGTTCAAGGTAACAAGCTCTCCATGGAAACAAAAATATGAAAACATGGTCCCAGTTTCCTGTTCCAGTTGATATAAAAGATGGATGCTGTATCCCTTGAACAAATTTATAACACTTATCTTTGAAAAAGTATGCTTTTGAAAATAAGTTTTATTAGTGCCAACTACCCAAGTCATACTGCAAACATCTTGTGTAAAACATAAATTTTCTATAACTATCTTCACGTTGCCATTACACTGCAAACATCTTGTGTAAAACATAAATTTTCTATAACTATCTTCACGTTGCCATTACACACATCCCTGAAAAAGTAGTGGAGAATTATTTGCCTATTAAGTCATTTTCCTATTGACGTCTATTTAATCTCAAGGACAAGAAATCATACATAAATTTTTCTTTGATAAAACATAGAACATTTAACTTTTGTCATGTCATCTTTCGAAAAAGAAAATAGACGAGTATGTAGCTAATCTATATGATATTTTCCAATTCACCATAAATGTTATATGAAAATACGTCACATAATTATTGCCAATTTTATGGAAGATTTTAACAAATTGCATGACACAGGAATATTTAAAAAGCCATATTGGTTAGGCCATTGTTCCAGGTAATTAATAAAACTAATTTTTCAGCAGATCTACAGAAAGATAATGTCATACCTATTGATTTATTTGCTAAATGTTTGATGCAGAATCTAAAGGTATTACTATACTATACTCTCAAGACATTGACTCCTACAGAGGTGACATTATTAACTAGTTGGCTTTAGTATATTTATAAAACATCTAATATAAGTCAATAATTATAGGGCAATATAGGCCAATTACAGATGCTTTCTGAAATTGTTTTCATTCAAGCCCAATCAGAAGAGCTACTCAGAGTAAGAATTACAGAATCAGAGAGTTGGAAAGAACCTTAGATATCCATCTCTTGATTTAACAAAGAGTAGAATTACTTGACCAAGGTCACAATAATAGTTTCTCATATGCATCTTTACATATGTAAAACTTTCTTCAAATTTATTATGAATATGGAATATCAAAAGAGAGAATCCAAGATCACATTGATGGAACTGTATTCTTTTCTGGTATAAAACATCATTTTGTACAGTTGTTCCTATAATACATAATATCTGTTCAGTATGTAGAATTAGATCTTCTTTCATTTCAGCATAGTTTTCTTCTATCTTTGAATTTTTTTCTATTACATTTTAACTTTCTTATTTACAAACACTAAACATATAAAATGGATTTTCATTTTTTCTTTTGTATAATTATCTTTTTAAAAAAATTTCATTTTCTGTGATTTTGTCTACCATGTCTTTCATATATCTATTTTAATAGGGCACTCATTTCTGGTTTTTATTTTATTCTCCATTTTTCTTCTAAATCTAAAGAGCTCACCTTTATTCTGTTATCTCTTCTCTGATACTGTATTGTTTCTACCTCTTTTTATTTTGGTTTCTTAGAGAAGGTTGAGAAAATTTTTGACATTTTCTACTGCTTTCATGGATAATTAATCTTTTGATCTAAATTCTTCATTTTCCCCTTGCTTATTTATGCATTTATGTATTCATTCATTTGTTAATTTATTTTGGTAGTATCAATGCAGTGTCTCCTTTTTGACTTTCTGGTTATTTTCTGAAGGGATGCTAAGGTAGAGTAGATTATTGTTCACCCAATAAACATCTCCATCTACTCCATGGGAGGAGATACTAGTTTTCCAGGGCTGCTGTAACAAATTGCCAAAAATTTGGTGGCTCAAAACAATAAAAATTTATTCTTTCACATTTCTGGAGGCCAGACATCCCAAATCAACATGTCAGCTGGAGGCTTTGAAGAAGAATTCATTGCTTCTTTTGTCTTCCAGTGGCTGCCGGCATTATTTAGTGTTCATTAGCTTGTGGCCTTATGGCTCCAGTCTCTGCCTCCATCTTCACATTCCCTTCTTTGTGTGTGTGTGTCATATCTCCCCCTGCCTCTCTCTTATAAGGACACTTATGGCATTTAGGGCCCATCTGGATAATCCATGATAATCTCACCACTTCAAAATCCTTAATTTAATCATATCTGCAAAGATTTCTTTACTTTGTAAATTGTAAGAGATTAGAATTTGATATCTGTGGGTGGTCAATATTTAGCCTACTACAGAAAACTATGTTCCTCTGCCCATTTATGTTATTTGACCAAAAGGCTTGCTTTACACAGTAGATATTAGTAGATTGGACAAAAGCATAGACTTGAAACATACTCGCACAACTGCGTTTGACCCCTTGTACTCTTGACTTTTAACATGAGGAGAAAAGCATCTGGTACCAACTTCTGTTTATTATCTATTACTACATAATAAATTGCCAAAGAAGGTAGCTTAAAACAATAAACATTTATTATTGTGCAGTTTCTGAGGGTCAGAAATTTGGGGATGCTTAACTGGGAGATTTTGGCTATACATCTTCCAGGAGGATGTTGGCCATGTTTACAGTCACCTGGGCTTAAATAGGACTGGAGGATCTATTCCCAAGGTGCCTCATTCATACAACTATTGGCAGGAGACCTCAGCCTCTTCTCAGGCTTTCTTGAGTGTCCTCATAAGACGGCAGCTAATTTTCCTTCAAGCTTGCAATGCAAGCCAGACCAAGGAGGAAGCTATATGCCTTTTATGACTTAGTCTTGGAAGTCATACAGTACCATCTCCACCATATTCTATTGGTTTGAAGTGAGCCACTAATTCCAGTCCACATTTGAGGGGAGAGAAATTAAGCTCCACCTCTTGAAAGAAGAAGTGTCAAAGAATTTGTGGGCATATGTTAAATTCCCTCATAGCTACTCCTCCATCTAGTGACCCAGAATGAAATATGTAGAGGTGATCAAACCCAGATGACCTGCATACCTTGAATCTAAGATGAATGTATATTGCTATATGCATCTGTAGTTGTTTATTCTGTAGTAAAAGATGACTCACAGAGAAGTATTACTTTTTAGATCAATTAATTGTCTAAAAATAAAGGTGAGAAGGGGCAGAAGTAATGAACTGGGTCAGCTGTTCATTCTTACCCAATTGCTGTATCTCTGTCATAGTTCTCTTTTTAATTTTTATTTTTATGTTTTTCTCTTCAAGAAAGTTAATATGGCTCACAGTGAGTCTTCATGATTACCTTGGATAGAGCTAAGGAACTAATGTCTACTTATTGCTCAGAGCTGCTTGCTACTCACTTTCTCTCCTCCTTCCATTCATTTTGTAGGGCCAGTTCTAAGGACTGGAAACTTTTGGCATAGAAAAGAAAGATTCAGTCTCAAGTCTCTTGCCAGTTTTTAAAAATTAATTTGGTTCCTACAGAAATATTCTTCATTTTTAATCATCACTATCACAACCCATCCATGCCCTAAAACTTGGACCACATGAAGGCTCATTTGGGGGACCTTTAAAAATATGCTGCTAATTTTTAGAGAATTAGTACTCTGCATGAAATTTGAAAATGGCTTATATTATTCTTGGAATCCTATTTGAATTGCTACAAATTTTGCCATTTGTCAAGGATCTTAGCAGATTATAATATGAATTGGTACTTAATTACTAGTTTAAATGAAAAGTCATTTACTCTTTGATCATATACTTGTTAGGCATCTACCATGTGTCGTTTAGTAGTGGAGCTACAACTATATTAAAAATCATATATGGCTCCTTCCCTCAAGAAGTTTCTGTTTGATGCTAAAGACAAACATTAATCCAATAACTGTAATCAATTACCAACATGATAACTCTTATGAATTAAATATATATATGCTATCATGAAAACCTATACAAGATTTTACTTAGGGACCACAGAGAAGACTTCCCTGTAAGGGGACAACTCAACTGAAATCTGATGCACGAGTAAAAGAGAATAAGGAATAATAGCTTAGGGAAAAGGAGAATAAAGGAGGATTCAAGATGTAGAAACCAGTATGCATGACTGCCTTCACGTGAAAGGGAACTGGGCAGGTATGAGCCTGAAAAGAAGGGAATGGGAGAAAGCAGGAATATGGCTGAGAGAGCAAGAAAAATCTCTGGTTCCACATGGAGCCAGGGGCAGTGGAAGAGAACAAGTTATGCATGGCCTTAAAGACATGTTGAGGAGGTTTGTCTTGATCTTAAAAGCAATAATTAATGATTGAATGTATTTCTATTTACAAACAGGGATTGATAGTCTCAGATTTACCTTTTTCAAAGATCATATTGATAGTGGCATTCTGGGTGGTTTGGAAGTGTTCAAGACAATATATGAGTGAATCTTTATGAAACTATTATTATATAGTTAGTGTTCAACATAATATTTTATTGGACTTGGTTGTAGGAGAGAATTTAGAGAAGTATGACTAGATTTGAGAAGTATTTAGGAAGCAAATTTAAAGTGATTTGGAAATAGAAATTTTCGACTGACATATCAAGGATGATTCCTGGGTTTTCTGGTTAGGCAATAGAATAGTCAGATGGTCTTCAACTTACAGCAAGGTCACATCTCAATAAATCCATTATAAAGTCAAAAAATTGTTAAGTCAAACCATGGTAAGTTGGGGACTGGCTGTACTATATGCCATTCATTGAGACAGGGAATAGTAGAAGTGGAATGGATAAATTATATGTTTGGTTTTACACAGATGATGTTTAAGCTGACTTTCAAAGATCCAAGAGCAGATGTCACATAGATACATAATGAATCTGAAGAGTTTAAGAAGGAAAACCAAGGGAATCGACCGTTTTGAAGAGGTGTTAGTTCACAGTGTAAATGCCAACTAAAAGTCAATGTCAAGTAAGTTGAGGTTGTACAGAATTTATCTATATAAGGAAAACAACTAAAGTATGAAAAAAAGCTAATAATAGAATGGTAAAATTAATGACAGAACATAAAAATGAAATATTAAACAGATATTATGATGTTTGTTCTGAGGTTATATTTATAAAGAAAAGAATATACCTGTATTAAAACATTAAGAGAAAAATATACTATGTAGAAGCATATATTCAAATATGTACACACATGAACACAAATATGTAGGAGAAGCTCTCTTAATTAACCTCCATTTAATTGACAGGTAGGGATGATCAATATTCTCTATTCCTTTTATAAAAACATACTAGATTGGGCATGGTGGCTCATGCCTGTAATCTTGGCACTCTGGGAGGCTGAGGCAGAGGATCACTTGAGGTCAGGAGTTGGGGACCAGCCTGAGCAAGAGCAAGGTCCTGTCTCTACTAAAAATAGAAAAATTAGCCAGATATTGTGAAGCATACATGTAGTCCTAGCTACTTGGGAAGCTGAGGCAGAAGAATCGCTTACAGCCCAGGAGTTTGAGGTTTCCGTGAGCTATCATGACATCACTACACTCTATTCTGAGAGACAGAGAAAGACTCCATCTCAAAAAAAACCCCAAACCAAACCAAAACAAAGAAACCAAAACACCATACTAACTGATGTGTACAGAACATCGAACACTTCCAATTAGTAGTCTAGTTTCTGATATGCTCGTGTACTTTTGCTCTCACTATTTCAGTTGCATATGTACTAAGTCAATTTCTTAAACCAAATTATAATTATTACTTAATTATAATAATTAAATACTATATGAACCAATGAAGATTAGTATGAAAATAGAGTTGTTTTGAGGACTTCTAGTTTCCAGTCCAGCACGTAAGGAGCTTAGAAGTTGCCTCTCTATACTAACAAGTAAAAAACTGAACCCACTAAAAAATCAACAACTCTTCTTAGTTCAGAGAAGTGAAGTTACAAGGCAAACTGCTTTCCTAAAGTTGAGAGACAGAGGAGTGGAGACAGAGAGGACCCAAAATTAGAGACAGAATCACAACTCAGTGAACCAAAGACCTATGAGCAAGTCCTTCCACAAGAATCAGTATGCGGGTAGAAAAACTTCAACTATAATTGACAAATTACCAAATGCTCAGTGTGGGACAACTCTGAAAGTTAAAAACTACAGGGGAACCCAGTCATAGGGGGCCACACACTTTTGTGCATTTTACCTCCAAGATCTGCTAGGTCCTAACTGTGAATATCAGAGAAAAAAAAATTCCCTTATGCTTCTGGCAGGAAAACAGGAAAAGAAACATTATGAAATAAGCCAGAGTATTATTTTTAAACTTTCAAAAAAATTTTAATTATTATGAGTACATTATAGTTGTATGTATTTATAAGGTGCATGTGATGTTTTGATGCAGGCATATGTTCTATTTAACAAGGCCTACTCTCACAAGAAGTTATTTTACCAGAGCCTAACCTTCTGAGGTTTCCTCAGAACCTGACCTGCCTGGGGGATGGGGGGGTCCCTTCAGGTCCCTGTAGCTTTCCATATGTTGGAAGGCCATCCTATTCCACCTAAGGGAGGGAAAAAACTGAGAAGCACTGGTAAAGTTCGCAGTCCTCATCAAAAGATGAACTTACACAGGACTACAGAACATTTCTCTTCCCTCTACACTTAACCACGACATCACTAAAGGCCTGTTTATCACAGTTCCTTTTACCTAGAACATCATAATAATGTTTTTAGTATGTTTTTTTAGGCAGACTAAGAAAACCACACAGTTTGAAGAGACAGAGCAAGCAACATAACATAGATACGACAAGGATGTTGGAATGATCAGACCAAGTATTTTTTAAAATATATGATTAATATGTTAAGGGCTTTAATGACTAAAAGGTAGACAACAGGCAAGAACAGATGGCTAGAGAGATGATAATTCTAAGAAAGAATCAAAAAGAAATGCTAGAGATAAAATAAAAACTGTTATGTAAGCGAAGTAAGCCTTTGATGGACTAATTAGTAGACTTTACATAGCTGAGAAAAGAATAGCAAGGAGGAAAAAGACTGGGAAAAAAATCTCAATATGTAAGAACTATAGGACAACTATAAGACATTGAACATATATATACTGGGAATATAAGAAAGGGAAGAAAGAGAGAAAGATAAACCAAAAGATAAAGAAAAAATCTGGGAAGAAACCAGAGAGGTGGGAAACAACTTACCTACAGAGGAATGAATATAGGAATTTCCCTATTTAATAAATGATTGCTGGGAAAATTGGATAGCCACATGTAAAAGACTGAAACAGAATGCACACCTCTCACCACTTACAAAAATCAACTCACAATTAATCACAGACTTAAACCTAAGCCATGAAACTATAAGAATTCTAGAAGAAAATATTGGAAAAACTCTTATAGACATCGGCTAAGGCAAAGAATTTATGAAGAAGACCCAAAAGCAATCACAGCAACAATAAAAATCAATAAATATGACCTGATCAAATTATAAAGCTTCTTCACACCTAAGAAAACTAAGTGAATAGACAATCTAAAGAATGGGAAAGAGTGAATAGACAATCTAAAGAATGGGAGAAAATATTTGCATGCTATATATCCAATAAAGGGCTGATAACTAGAATCTATGAAGAACTCAAGCAAATCAGGGAGAAAAAATATCAAACAACTCCATTAAAAATTGGGCAAAAGACATGAACAGAAACTTTTCAAAAGAAGATAGACTAATGGCCGACAAACATGAAAAACGTTGAACATCTCTAATCATCATGCAAATCAAAACCACAATGAGATATCACTTTTCTCCAGTGAGAGTAGAGTCACAAAGTCCCTCCAAAACCCCACAAATGCTGGCATGGATGTGGAGACAGGAACACTCATACACGGTTAGTGGGACTGCAAACTAGTACAAGTTCTATGGAAAGTAATTTGGAGAGTCCTTAAAGAACTAAAAGTAGACCTACCATTTGATCCAATAATCCTACTACTGAGTATTTACCCAATGGAAAAAAAGACATTTTATAAAAAAGACACCTGCATGTGAATATTTATAGCAGCACAATTCACAATTGCAACAATGTGGAAACAACCCCCAGTGCCCACCAATATATGAGTGGATTAATAAAATGTGGTATATGTGTACCATGGAGTACTACTCAGCCATAAAAAATGGTGAACTACCTCTTGTATTATCCTGGATGGAACTAGAGACCATTCTTCTAAGTGAAGTATCACAAGAATGGAAAAACATACCACCATATGTACTCACCATCAATATGGAACTAATTGATCAGCACTTATGTGCACATATGGAAATATTAATAACATTCATTAGCAATCAAGCAGGTGGAGGGGAGGAGGGAATGGGTAAATTCACACCTCCTGGGTACAATGCACATTATCTGGGTGATGGGCACACTTATAACTTTTACTCAAATAGTACAAAAGCAATTTATGTAACAAAAACTTTTGTACCCACATAATATTCTGAAATAAAGAAAAATTACATCTGATTTCCCCTCGGAAATTATGCAAGCCAGAAGAGAGTAGAGTGAAATATTTAAACTGTTAAGATTAAAAATTGCCACCTATAATTCCATGCCCTGTGAAATTATCCTTCAAAAGTGAAGGAGAAATAAAGTTTTTCTCAGACAAACAAAATTTGAGAGAATTTGTTACCAGTAAACCTACCTGGCAAGAAATGTTAAAAGGAGTTCTTCAGGGAGAAGGAAAATTATTTAAGTCAGAAACATGTATCTATATAAAGAAAGGAAGAGTATCAGAGAATGAGTAAGTAAAGGTAAAATAGTTTCATTCTCTTTTTACTTTTTTCCTTTTATTTTTAGTTGACACATAACAATTGTACATATTTATAGGAGTCACAGTGATATTTTGAAATATGATGTACAATGTGTAATAATCAAAGCAGGGTTATTAGTATAGCCATCCCCTCATTTATCATTTCTTTGTGTGGTGACATTGAAAATCCTCTCTTCCAGCTTTTGCAGAATATTCAATAAATTATACTTAACCATATTGACTCTATAAAGCTGCAGAACACCAGGATTCCCTTTTTCCAAATCAGCTGTAATTTTGTATGAGTTAACTAATCTCTTCCCAACCTTCCCTCCACTAATCCGCGCCCAGCCTCTAATACCCACATTTCTGCACTCTACTTCCATGAGCTCAACTTTTTTTTAGCTCCCACATGAGTGATAAAATACAGTATGTACCTTTCTGTGCCTGACTTATTTTGCTTAATATAATTTTCTCCAGGCTCATCCATGTTGCTGTGAAAGATGAAAGATTTCATCTTTCATCAGGATTTCATTCTGTTTTATGGCTGAATAATATTCTACTGGATATATACCATATTTTCTTGATCCATTCATTTGTTGAAAAACATTTAGGTAGATTCCATATCTAGTTATTGTAAATAGTATTACAGGAAACAATGGGGCGCAGGTATCCCTTTGACATACTGATTTCATTTCCTTTTCATAAATAATAGTGGGATTGCTAGATAGCATGGTAGTTCTATTTTTAGGTTTTTTTTTTTTTTTTTTCAAAACCTCCACACTGTTTTCCATAATGGCTGTACTAATTTACATTCCCAACAACAGTGTATAAGAGTTCCCTTTTGTCCACATCCCTGCCAGCATTTGTTATTTTTTTGTCTTTCTGATAATCCATCCTAACTGGAGTGAGGTGAAATCTCACTCTAGTTTTGATTTGCATTTCCCTGATGATTAGTGATATTGTGTACTTTTTCGTATATGGTGGCCATTTGTATATCTTCCTTTAAGAAATATCTATTCAGATATTTGGCCCTTTTTAAAATCAGTTTATTATTATATTTTTGGTGTTGAGCTATTTGAGTTCTTCATATATTCTGGATATTAATCCTTTGTTGAATGAATAGTTTGTAAATATTTTCTAGCATTCTACAGGTTGTCTCTTCACTCTTGTTGATTGTTTCCTTTGCTGTGAGAAGCTTTTTAGTTTAATATGGTCTCATTTGTCTATTTTTGGTTTTTTATCTGTACCGTTGAAGTCTTAGTCATAAAAATCTTTGCCTAGACCAATATCCTGAAGCATTTCCCTTATGTTTTCCTCTGGTGATTTTATAGTTCCAAGTCTTATAGGTAAGTCTTTAATCCATTTTGAGTTTCTGTATATGACGAGAGATAGGGTTGTAGTTTTATTCTTTTACATATGGATATCCAATTTTCCCAGAATAATTTATTGAAGAACGTGTCATTTCTCCAATGTATGTTTTTGGTGTCTTTTGAAAATATCAGTTGGCTGTATATAAGGAGATTTATTTCTGGCTTCTCTATTCTGTCCTGTTGCTCTGTGTGTCTGTCTGTATACCAATATCATGCTGTTTGGGATAATACAGCTTTTTAATATATTTTGAGTCTGATAGTGTGATGATTACAGGTTTTTTTTTTTCTTTCTCAGTATAGTTTGGCTATTTAGGGTCTTTTGTGGTTCCATACTAATTTTAGGATTTTAAAAAAAAATTTCTCTAAAGAATGTCATTGGTATTGTGATAGGGATTTCATTGAATCTGTAGATTACTTTGTGTAGTATGGTCATTTTAACAATTAGTTCTTCCAATCCATGAACATGGGATGTCCTTCCATTTATTTGTGTTATCTTCAATTTCTTTCATCAGTTTTTTGTAGTTTTCATTGTAGATGTTTTTTTACCTCTACAATGGTTAAATTTATTGCCGAGATTTTTGATTTTGTTTCTGGGTTTGGATGTCTATACTTCTTGCAAGACTGGAGAATTGTTAGGTATTATTTTATTAAATAGGTTTTCTATGCCTTTTCCCATCCGTGTCCCTGGACTTATAAAATTCAAATATTTGTTTGTGGTATGGTATCTCATACATCAAGTAGGTTTTCTTCATTATTTTTTTAAATTCTTTTTTCTATAGTTTTGTCTGAGTTATTTAAAAAGACCTATTTTCAAGTTCAGAAATTCTTTCTTCTGCTTGATCTGGTCTATTGATGAAGCCCCTGGATGGCACAAGTGGATGCTGGCACAGGCTAGCAGGGAAGGCTGAGCCTCAGGCCCCAGTATGGCCCATATGGGTTCTGGTTGCAGTGACAGTTGACCAATTGTCAGGTCCACAGGTGGTGTATGTGGTGCTGGTGGCAGTGGGCAGAGTGTACTGGTTCTCAGGCCCCCAGATGTCATGCACAAACACCAGCCCTGGCACCAGGCCTACCTACCCTTAGAACCCCAGATGGTATGCATACCTGACACCAAGGGCAGCCCAGTCCCCCAGCTCCCTAATGATACACAGGGACATAAGGAGTGGTAGAGCGTGCAGATCTGTCCTCTGGCTCCTGAATGATGCGTGGTTGTGGGTAGGGTTGGCTTGTCCTCAGGCCCTGAGCTTATGTTTCTTCTTCTTAATTGATCAGCTAAAGCAACAATGTATTTGATTATGTAGTCATGTGTGTGTGTATGTATATATATATATATATATATATATATGTGTGTGTGTGTGTATATACATACACACATATATAAATATGTTTATATGTAAGTGAAATTAATGACAGTAATTATAGAAAAGATGGGAGGGAATAATTAGTAGGCTTTTAAAATTATAATGTACTTGCACTACAGATGAAGTGGTATAGTGTTATTTGCCAGTATATGTTGATTAGTTGTCTGTGTATACTATATTATAAATTCTAGGGCAATGAATAAAAAAGAGTAAAATAAAAAAAGAAGTATGATTGATATTTTGAGAAAGGAAGGATAGAAAATAAATTAATATAAAATTCTTAATGAAAACTACAAAAGAAGAAAAAATTTGGAAGACAAAAATAGAGCAAAGAACAAGGTCAATAAAGAGAAAAAAAGTAATAAATATGGTAGACACTAATTCAGCTATATCAATAATCACTGTGAATACCAATGGTCTAAGTATACCAATTAAAAGACACTGCCAGATTGGCTCAAAAAATAATGTCTGACTGTATGTTGTATACAAGAAAGCTACTTTAAATATAAGATGCATATTGGTTGAAAGGAAAGGGATGGAGAAATATATACCATGCTAATACCAATCAAAGAAAACAAGAGTAGCCATATTAATTTCATATAGAGAAGACTTCAGAACAATGAAATTTATCAGGGACAAAAGGGAAACTACATAATGATAGGGGGATTAATACTCAAAGAAGACATAACAATTCTTAATGTATATTCACCTGGCAAATGAGTGTCAAAATTTGTGAGGTGAAAAATGATAGAACTGCAAGAAGAAATAAATGAATCCACTATTATAGTTAGAGACCTTAATACCCCTCTATCATAAATGGACAGATCAGTAGACAGAAAATCAACAAAGACATAATTGGACTCAACAGCACCATCAATCAAGTGGATATAATTGACATCTATAGACTACTTCATCCATCAACAGCAGAATACACATTCTTCTCAAGTTCACATGGAACCTTCCCCAAGACAGACCACATTATGGACTATAAACACCCCTTAAAAAGTTCAAAAGAATAGAAATTACATAATATGTGTTCTTACATGACAATGGAATTAAAGTAGACATCAATAACAGAAAACTAACTAGAAAATCCCAAAATATCTGGAGATTAAACAGCAGACTTCAAAATAACACATGTGTCAAAGAAGAAATTCTAAGAGAAATGTTTAAAAAATTAAATAAATGGAATTATAAATTATCAAAATTCTTAAGATGCAGGGAAAGCAATGCTTAGAGGTAAATTTATGGCATTGAATATATAAATTAAAAAGAAAGGTCTAAAATCAATAATCTAATTATTCCAATTTAGGAAACTAGATAAAGAAGAGCAAATTAGATCCAAAGTATGCATAAGTAAAGAAATGATAAATATTAGAGCAGAAATCAATGAAATTGAAAAGAGGAAATCAATAGAGAAAATCAACAAAACCAAAGCTTGCTCTTTGAAAAGATTAATAAAATCAATAAGCCTCTAACCAAGCTAACTTAAAAGATATATAGAGAGAGGAACTGCAAATTTCTAATATCAAAAGTGAAAGAGGGGACATCACCAAAGATTCTATGAACATTAAAAGGATAATAAACAAGTATTATAGCCAACTCTTTGTCCATAAATTTGATAACTTAGATGAAATAGACCAATTACTTGAAAAACACAATCTGTCCATTCTCACAAAAAAGAAATAGAAAATCTGAAAAGGCCTTTATCTATTCCAGAAAATGAATTGATAATAATCTTACAAAACAGAAAACACTAAGTCCAGCTGGGTTCATTAAACATTTAAGGAAAAAATTATATTGATTATCTACAATAGCTTCTAAAAGACAGAAGCAGAAGGGACACTTCCTAATGTATTCTATAATACCAGCATTATTCTAATACCAAAATCAGACAAAGATATTACTAGAAAATAAACCTACAGAAAAGAATCTCTTATGAACATAGATGCAAAAATCCTCAATAAAATCTTAGCAAATCGAAGCTTAACAATGTGTAAAAGTATACACCACAGCCATGTGGGATTTTCACATGCTCTGCAAGTCTGGTTCAATATTTGAACATCAATTTATGCCATCCATCCATCACCTCAATAGGATAATGAAGAAAAATTACATTATCATATCAATAGATAACAAAAAAACATTTGACAAAATCCAGCACCCATTCTTTTACTTGGTCTCCACAACTTGCCATCATAATTTGCCTCTCAAGAAGATGACCCTCATGCAATCACCACTTTCCTGGGTAAAGCTGTTTCCCTAGTGAGCACCACTAATATTTCCACTCCAGTTGTGGATAGGGGCCAGACCTTATTATGTCAAAAGCGTTTTTTTGGCTATTGCCTGGATGTTAGAGCTCCCAAACTCTCATTGTAATGGACATTGTGGTTTTCATTCCATATCTATCTATTCCCACCCCCCATTCGTTCTTTAGCATTCTTGGGTTTTTTAATGGAAGTTCATCCCACTCCCAGCTCTGGGTTGGGATTTAATTGGTTTAAGACTTAGATACTAAATCAATAAGGATAATCTCATCTCCCTAACCAGGCGAATTTGCTCAACTAAACAAGGTCTCATGCAATTAGTACATAAGTATTATTTCCTAGGTAATCCAAGCAGAGTATAGCTACGACCTTGGTTAATTATAGACAAGGGAATAGATCATCCTTCTGGATAAGAAAGAAGGAAGAGGTCCTGGTGGCTAATGGTAAGCCACAGCATGAAGCTGAATGACACATGGAAAAAGGCAGAACCCAAAGAATTGCAAAGGAATAAAGCTGAATTCCTGACTAAGACATGATTGAAAGGATTCAGCTGCTTGACTTTCAGTTACACAGACCAATAAATACTCTTTAATGTTTAGGCACATTTACGTTCAGTTTTCTACTACTTACATGTGAAACCATACTGACATTTATGAGAACTTAGACATACTGAAGAAGCACACCTTCTTCAGCTTGGAGGATCCATAACTGATGCCCTGAGTCTGGCTGCTCTAAAATCTGTCTGCCTTTCTAATGCAGCCACTGTCACAAATGAATACCTATGGCTTGTTCTTGCCACCCCTTCACAAGGTCAGGGGGAGTTCACCCATAAGATAAGAGCAGCTCTAGTTTTCTCTTAATTGAGATTTCTCAATCAAGTCATTTCTAGCCCCAAAGAGAGGAGGGTGCTCCTCCTCCTGTGAAAAAGAAAAGTCAGACTTTCTATCCCAGGAATTCCTCTTCCCAGAATGAATGATGGTGCAAGCAAGATCTAAAAGTATCATCACTACCATTATACTCCACAATACCAGACAAAGCAGGTTCACAAACAGACGAAGTGGGAAAGCCAATGATCTTTCAGAGCTAGCATGCAGACAGTTACAGAGCCCATGCAGTTACAAAGCCCATGCTTTTTTCTACTGCACCCAATTTGCCATACAAGTAATGTGAGCTTGAATCAAAAGTTTCAATCAACAGAGTTTAATATTTTTAAATTATTAATATGAATATAATATAAATATTATGTATTTATAATAAAATATAAATATTTAAATTAATATTTTCTCATAAACATTATAATGAGCAATGTTGAATGAGAAGACATTATTCAAGGACCCACTGGACTTAAATTTCAGTATGTGAATATCTGAGGAGAAAGGGGAAATAGGAAATTTCAGAATGTAAAAGCACAGAGCAAAGGAACTGTGGTAATAAGTAATTCCGTTTCGGTGTGATGTTGGGAGTGTGAGGGGCAATACAGAGTAATAATGAGGCTGTAAATGCAGACAGAGAAAAAATTATGATTCCCAAATGCCCAGTTAAGAAATTAGTCTGGCAATAGATAATGAGTGGTAACCTACGGAAAGTTGTGAGCAGGGATATGCCATGATCTCAGCCCTGCTTTTTGATGATTAGTACATGTTTGGGAAGTATTCATAATGTATTTCTGACTGCAATGCTTATCCACTTTGCCTGGAGAAGTGAATTACATGGTGGGTAGATGTGAATTATGGGAGAAATACAGAGTGAGGAGGAAGAAAGGCATAAGAATCAGAAGGAAGGCTATTTGCAAGAATTCTGCCTCCCTGGAAATGTCAAACTGGGGTAAGTCCAGTTGAACTAGTCTAAAATTGACTATATTCTCAAATATGGTGTTTCAGAATAATATCCCCATGAAAGTGCCCTCCTTTTCCTGAAGATGAATATATATTTTCTATTTGTGAGATGCCTTTCCAACTTTACCAACACATTTTAGATACACAACGTGGTATTTAATCTATTTGTGTTAATCAAGGTGTGTTTATGTAAGGTTAGGGACAAGAAATGGTGTTCCAGGAATTATATGATTCAACAATTGGCAGAGTTCCCTAGATATCAATGTTCATGCCAAATATAGACACTGCATGATTGTTGAAAACCTGGCAGCAAATTCACCTGTACTTAGAACAGTGTCACAGATCATTAAAGTATGCATATCCTACTCTGAGTGTACAGAAAGGTTATTATGAAGTTCATCCAGGTCATCCATTCTCTGGGCATTGTGAATAGACTGCAATCCTACATCATTGCAATGGAAAGAACTCTGAACCAGAGTTTGGATGACTGTGTCCACTATTGCCATTAAATAATTTTACAGCAGGAATGGAACTCAGAGATCATGCAAATCAAAATCTTAACTTTATGAATTAGAAAAAAGAGTCTCTAAAGCAGTTAACTGACTAGTCCAGAGTCTCACTGCCAAAGTGGCAAAGCTGGGTCTTTGACCCAAGCATTTTCACACCCAGTTCAGTGTTCTTCCTAGAGCATTATGCTGACTTAATGCAGTCATTCCTTGAATTTCCTCATACGTAAAATGAGTATGTCAGTCTGACAAATGAGTGTATGTCAGACTAGAGCTGTGGTTTTCACGTGTCATATTCCATACAGTTCTGGTGTTTCCCAAGGTGACTTGGGAGCCACTTAGAAGTGGACATAAGATAATGCAGGATAGTCAGGGCTTGGGATCTCATTGGTGTTCTATGTAGGATTTTATTTCACAAAAGTTCATAGCTAAATAAAAATTTGAAAACCACAGGTATTAAAGACCCACTTATAAGTTTTGTATAGTAGTCCCCCCTTATCCTTGAGGGATATATTCCAAGACTCCCAGTGGATGACTGAAACTGTGAACTGTACCAAACCCTACATACACAGTACTATGTGTTTCCTATACAGACATACCTATGATAAAGTTTAATTTGTAAATTAGGCACAATAAGAGATTAACAAAAACAGCTAACAATAAAATAGAACAATTATAACACTACACCAGCTTTACTACTCTTGTTTTTTGGAGCCATTATGAAGTAAAATATGGGTTACTTAAACACAAGCACTATAATACCAATGCAGTGGATCTGATAACTGAGACTGCTACTGACTATAATGTGGAGATGCTGGATGGAGGAATGATTCATGTCCCTAGCTAGATAGAGCAGGACAGAGCAAGATTTCATCATACTGCTCACAATGGTGAGCAATTAAAAACTTATGAACTGTTTATTTCTGGAATTGTACAGTTAATATTTTGGGGCCTTGGTTGAATGTGGGTAACCAAAGCTATGGAAAATAAAACCTGAATAAAGGAGGACTACCATAAAGGCAAAATCATCTTGTATATGTTTGAATTTTAGTAAAATTTTGCTTTCATAAATCAAGCAATTTATAGCCAATTAAAATATTATAGGTTTTTATTTGCATCTGTTCTTAAATATAGGAGACAGGACATTTAGAAAGCATTGCTGCTGGCATTATTTCTAATATGAATAATTTTATAAGAACTATCACTTGTTGAATACCTAAGTTGTAGGCACTGTTCCATGACCTTTACATATATCAACTCATTTAATCCTTGTAATAACCCCATGCAGTGTGGGTACTCATTTTACCCCTACTTTAGAAATAAGAAAGCTAAAGCACAGAAAGATTAATTTATCCAATGTCACACAGGTAGCAAGTGGCAAATTCAGGCTCAATATTGACATAGGGTCCACTGGGTCATGACATAAATAGGTGCACCATAAATTACTCACTGGCAGATTAAAACATATCTGTGATCTTCATGATAAACAGAAACCTTTCACCTCCATAAATTATACTTCTACCCTCATATTCCTCAACATCAATGACTGTCTTTGAATTAATAACCTTGATAACTAATCATCATTAGTATAAAAACAACTAGAGAACAATATTATTATTACAGGGTCTATAAAAATCTTGATTGGTTGTCTGGCTGAGATTCCTCTCTTTGTGCACATGGTAAAAAAGCCAGATTCAATAAAACTTATAATATTTAATGCTGACATAGATGTGGGCTCAAAACAAATAAAAAGCTACCAATATAGTAATTTTCACAAAATATCTGTTAAAGCATGGGAGTACTATGCACATCATTGTCCTCAAAGATGAACGTACTGCCTTAATAGAGGGCTGGCCAGGTATGAGTAAAACAAGTCTTGAAAATAATTTAAGGCACTATAAAGAAGGGAATTCTGAAGGGGCTTTATCCTTCAGTGGGAGAGACTCTGCAATCATGCTGTGGCTTTAGCATTCATCTCATTGTCCTAACTTAAAAAAGCTTCCTCTTTTCCTCTCCAGGGGGCCATTTAAGTCCCACTACTCCTTGTGGGAACCTTCCTTTGAGAACTCCATCCTTTCACTTAGTATTTACTGCTTTTTATTTACTTGTTTCTAGTTCAACTACATTTCATCAATCTTCAAGATTTCCATTGTATTTTAATGAAGTAAAAAACTATTGTTTTAATGACAATATTATTAGTTAGATACGCCTAAATCTTCAGAGGACATCACTTGCCTTCTGTAATATTTCACTATGGTTTTTAAAAAGTAACATCCCAACCAGGCACGGCAGCTCAGGCCTGTAAACCTAGCACTTTGGGAGGCCAAGGCAGGAGGAGGGAGGATCGCTTCAGCCTAGGATTTTGAGGCCACAGTGAGCTATGATTGTGCCACTGCACCCCAGCCTGGGTGACAGAGATCCTGTCAAAAAAAAGGAACAGGGCGTAATCAACAGTGCCTATGTTAATCTGTGGATGCTGGAAAAAAAAAACCTAGATTTTTGAATGCTTTCCATCTCCAATTTATTTTATATGATCCACATGAGTTAACTTTCTAAAGCTCAGATGTAATTCTACCACTCTGCAGTTAAAAAAACCTTTAAGGGCTCCCTATTACTATACATAGTCTAAGAAGATAAAGTCCACATTCCTCAGCCTGGCATGTAAAGCCTTCCAAGATCTGATTTTACCCTAATTTCCAAATTTTCTACATTCAAATATCCACATGAGTTTTAAGCCACAAGAGGCCAATAACTTTTAAAGCCCCCAGGTCAAATTAGTTGTTTTCCTTAAACATTTTAACTATAATTAGCAGCATTATCCCACTGTGTTGCAATTCTGTATTTATGAGTCTAGCTCTCTGTCAAAACTTCACAGGATGGGTAAGCAGTCTGGTAGACTGGTCTTTTTTTTTTATACCCATGTTCATTATTTAACAGCTTGCATACAAACATTAACAGGCACTTCATAAATGTATGCAAAGTTGAATTAAAAATATAGGATTCCAAGCTTTGAATCAAGTAATCCTCTCTGATGAAATTGCATTCTCTTTCATTTTTGCCCCTTTAAGACCTACCTATTCCTCAAAGTCCCATTCCTATTAGTTCCTAAAATTAAAATTGCAATTTTCCCCTTAGTCACTGGAGTTATTGGAGAAGGAGGCATATCACTAATCTTTGAATTGGCAGATTACAATTAGCAGATGCTTAATGAACCATAAGGAAACAGATTTTACAGGGATCTGGAAAAACTGATTGCAAACCTGCCAATTTCTGCACACTGATTATTTAGGAGATTTTACTCACTCATCAGTCTTAAGATTAACATACAGTAATGGTTATATATTATCTTACAAGTGGCAATCTAATCAGCAATTAACAAATGTGCCAAATATGAACCTGTAATCACAAGTGATTATATGTTCTACTTTCTAACTGCCTTAGTACTTGCCTAAATTTTATATATTGATTTCAACTATAGGATCCATAGGATTTAATTAATGAGATGATGTGAGGGCCAAGAAATAGACAGAATATATTCAAAGATTCTGGTGAGGTGATCACAAGTAGAACAGAGATAAAGATTTACTAAAGAAAGATGTCAAGGAAAGCAACATAATCAAATATGGCAGACAAAACTGTCATGCACAATCAGAAGAGAGCACTTTGTTCTGAGAGCATAACTCTAAACACTATCTGTCTAGTCCAGTAACAATAAGCCATCGGGTAGGCTGTGAGTACTTGTATTAGTAGCACATAAACCAGTAGTGGTGAGAAGTCATTGATATAACCAATATGGTAAAGACTACAAGTTGCATAATGATTTTACAGTGTCAGTGTTATGCACTAAATATTTATGTCCCCCCACCCCAAAATGCATATGTTGAAATCCTAACCCTCAATGTGATGGTAAGAGGAGGTGAGGAAATTTGGAGGTAACTGAGTCATGAGGGTGGGCCTCTCATGAATGGGATTAGTGCTCTTATAGAAAAGACAGTATAGAGCTCTCTAGCCCTTTTTCTGCCACATAAGAATATGAGAAATTGGCAGTTTGCAACCTGGAAGAGGTCCCTTACCAGAACCTGACCACAGGACTTCCAGCATCCAAAACTGTGAGTAAAAAATTTCTGTTGTTTATAAGCCATCTAGTCTATGAATTTTAATATAGCAGCCACAAATATCTAAGACAGTCACTTATGTATAGCAATACCTTTACACCATAATTTTGTTACATTGTATATATAATATATAATTTTATATTAAAGTATGATTTTTTAATTTTATATTACATTTAAGTTTTTAAATGTAAATATGATAAAATATGTTCATTCATTCAGTCAATGAATATTTATGAGGGGGTCTAGTCTGTACCAGGTGATGTTCTAGATGTTGCTGACATAATGATTACCAATACAGAGCCTCTGCCCTCACAAATATGATAATTTCAGACAGTAGTAGGAGCCATGAAGAAAACAAAAGAGTATAATAAATTTGGGGGAGGCCGCTCTAATGCTAGAAGGAGGTGGATTTTATGTTCATCAATTGACTTTTTACTACAATGTGTGCCTTTTTCTCTTGATTGCTTGGATGGTGTCAAGTAGTTCCCCTCCTCTCCATCTCTTCCTCCTCCTTGAAAAGGCTCACAAACATTCTATTGCCTAAATTAACTTATATAAGTTACTATCTGTGTACTTTATATTTGAGCAATAATTTGTATAGGTATAATTTTTTTGAGTTACATTGTAATTCCCTAAGAATTATGTAGACATTATTCCTTTATTGTTTGCATTTAGATGTGGAAAATCTGAAGCCATTCTGATTCTTCCCAAAATGACTTGACCTTTAGAATTATTTTTCCTTTATCTTGAAATTCAGTCACTTCACCAAGACATAACTTACTAACAATCATTTTGCATCTATTTTTTTTAATAGTACATGATGTTTCTTTATTCTTTTCATTCCATTTTCCTTCATTGGGAGAAAATTTTCTTCTATCATAGGTTATTTTCCTTTTCCATTTAATGGGTTCTCTTTTGTAGAAAAAATTATCCATAAACTGGGATAATTGTCTCTCCTTATCTATTATTACTTCAGCAAATGTTTTGCATTTGTATTTTTGCTTTGCATTTGTGGTGATTATGGAAAATCTATTTTGTTTTTCTTGTTTATTCTTCTCGTTATTGCTAATGTTTTTTGTAGGTCTAAAATGTGGGGAGAGCATATTTTTTGGATTTCAGTGCATCCTTGACTGAAACGTTGTTATGCAGCATATGACTGTATATGTTTGCTTTTTGTCCCTATTTTCTTGCATACAACTCCTAAAGTTCTTAATCTGCAAAGTGATATCTTTGTATATGCTAATGAATTCATCAATGACTGGCACCCTCTAGGTACCTTTAGGATGGGGGCTGGTTGCTGGAAAAAATAAGGCAGGATTAGAGAGTTGGGACTTTCAGCCCTTCTTCCAACCTGCAGGGAGGGGAGGGGGGTTGAAGGTTAAGTTGATCACCAATGGCCAGTTATTTAATCAATCATGCCTAACCCTTCAGATAGCTTCCAGATAGCTGAACATGTGGAATTTCCTAGAGTGTGGTGTGCTCCTTCCCATGTATCAGCCTATGCATCTCTTCACCTGTGCCCTTTGTGATATCTGTAATAATAGACAGGTAAATGTAAGTGTTTCCTTGAGTTCTGTGGGCTGCTCTAGGAAATTAATTGAACCCAAAGAGGGCGGCATGGGATCCCCAATTTATACCTGGTCAGAAACACAGGTAAAACAACCTGGGGCTTTTGATTGGCATCTGAAGTGATGGGGGGAGAAGTCATGGGGACTGAGCCCTCAACTTAGGAATTTAAGACTATTCTCCAGTAGACAGTGTCATAACTGAACTGAATTAGAAGCCACCCAGCCGGCATCCTCTGCAGAATAGGTTGCTTGCGTGGTATGTGGGGGAAAAATTCCCACATATTTCATCGCAGAAAGCTTCTACATTGATTGTTGTTCAGTGAGAGAATACAAAAGACAGTTTGCTTTGTTCTACAGGTACTGCCGGCCCCCACATATGCATAGCCTTCCCCATTATCAACACTGCTATCTTTTAAATAGTTTGTTTTTTAAGTGCATCACAGGGTGTGGTGAGCCAATTTCCATGGGGTGAGAGTGATCATTTTGCCTTCGATGTTCCTGCCAATTGACAGTGTTTTCCTTTTGATAGAGACCATCCCATTTCCTCACTTCCCTTGCCTTTCTCCAGCCAACATTTCCACTGCCTCTCTCCAAAGGGAAGTATCAGTGAGGATTTTTTTAGGATGTTGCCCATTTTGTCACCATTTATATGAGTTTCCTGGGACTGGTACAACAAATTTCCATGAATGGAGTGGCTTAAAAGAACAGAAATTTACTCTCTCACAGCTCTGGAGGCCAGAAGTCTGAAATCAAGGAGTTGGCTGAGTTGGTTCCCTCTGAAGGTTACGAGGTGACTCCATGGCTCTCTTCTAGCTTTTAGTGGCTACTAGCAATCCTTGATGTTCCTTGGTTTAGCCAAGTTGACACATAAAATTAATCATCAAAATAATATTTATTATTCTTTTACTATCCATGGAATCAGTAGTGATGGCTCCTTTTTCATTTCTGATATTAGTAGTTTGTTCCTTTTTTCTTATTTTCTTGGTTAGCCTGGCTGGAGGCCTATCCATTTCTTTGTTGTTTTTGTTTTTCAAAGAATCAGTTTTTGGTTTTATTGAATTTTCTCTATTCATTTCTTGTTTTCAATTTCATCTCTAATTTTCATTGTTTCTTTTCTTCTGATTAATTGAGTTTTAATTTGGTCTCTTCTATTTTCCTAAGGTGAAAGCTTGGCTTATTGATTTTACATCTTTCTTTTTTTCTGACATGCATATTTAATGCTGGAAGTGCTGCTTTCACTGTGTCCCACAAATTCTATTAATATGTATTTTGTTTTCATTTAGCTCAAAATATTTTAAAAATATCCTTTGAGAATTCTTGTTTGACTCATATATTATCTAAAAGTCTGTTGTTTAACCTCCAAATATTTGGAGATTTTCCATAAATCTTTCTTATTTTATTGATTTCTAGTTTAATTACATTTTGGTTTGACAGCGTACCTTGCATGACTTCTACTTTATAAAACTTTATTAAAGTATATAATGGCTCAGAAGATATTCAATTTTAGTGAGTATTCCATGTGACCCTGTGAAAGCTGTGTATTATGCCATTTCAGAATGAAGTATTATAAATGTCTATTAGATCTAGTTGATTTATGGTGCTTTTAAGTTCAACTATATCCTTATTGATTTTTTTGCCTGATGAATCTGCCAATTACTGATAAAAGGGTGTGGAAGTTTACAACTGTAAGAGATTTATCTATTTCTTCTTACATTTTATCAGTTTTTGCCTCACAGGTTTTGATACTGTTGTTAGGCACATATACAGTAAGGATTCTTATATCTTCTTAGAGACATGACCACTTTATTATTACATAACATACCCTCTATCCCTGTTATTCTTTCTTGCTCTAAAGTTGGCTTTGTCTGAAATAAATATAGCTACTCACAGTTTGATTAGTGTTAATATGGAAGATCATTCCTCACCCCCTCACTTTTAATTTGCGTGTACCTTTATAATTAAAGTGGGTTTCTTATAGACAATGTATAGTGGTTCTTTTTTAAAAATCTATTAAGTCTCTGTCTTTTAATTAACATATTTTAATTTCATTTTTATAAATAGAAAGAAGGTTATTCATAAAACAGAAAGGCCTGCCTCTTAAAAAACAACTTCTCTTGTTAAATTGCAACTGATGTAGTTATGCTGCTAAGTTAGTACACAGGAAATTTGTTGTTTACCTTAGCATAACTTGATATAATAAAAAACTAACCTTTACTGTAGTCAATTTACATCTTTTTCTGTTAATTATAATCATTTAAATATAGTATATTTAGATATATTTTAAAAGCAATATTTAATTAGATTTTGATCCTTCTTTGGTTACTTCTGTTAGCAAATCAATCAAATGGAAGACCAAATCCTGACAGGTATTGGGGGAGTGAGACTTTAAAGTATTCAATAGTTTTTAAAAAAGGAGAAAGTTGGTATCAGATTTGAATTTGGGACAGATAACTCAAAGTGTCAGTAGTCAGATGCACATGGGAGGCAGGTCAGATGCACAAGATCAGCCAGAGGTCTAATGAAGGCTACAGCAGTGGTCCCATGAGACCTGACAATTTACCTGAACTCAGACTTAGTAGTGGAACTCATTATATAGGTGTTAAGGATATGTATTAAACTATAGGATTTGGTGATGGATGAGATGAAGGGGCAAGGCTATCAGGGATGATTCCAGGTTTTGGGGATTGAAAGACTGGGCAAGTGCTAGTGTCATTATCTAAGATAGAGAATATAGGAGCAGGAATAGACCAAAAGTGATGATAATTATTTCACTGTTATGCATGATGTGCCACAGTATATATGGATAGAGATTTCTAGTTGACATTTGAACTAAACAGTTTTAAATTTCATGAGAGAGATGTAGACTTGAGACTATGGAGAGCTCTTAATATCAGTGCAAAGACAGAAGCTAAATCTGTAAGGGTCCCTAGAATAGAGTCAGAGTAAATGATATTGAAAGTTATTTTATAAAAGTCTATTATAACCTATTAGTCATTAGATCTTATAAGCTCATAACATAAATAAAGGTCAGCCTGTTTGTACCTACAATTAGCCTGGATTATTCCTAGAAACTGGCCATTTCTAGCAGCCTTTATATTTAAACACAGTCTCTGTTCTGGTGACTAAGAGTTATACCATTTATGCTATCCTGGATTAAGCTTAAGCCCATTATCCAAAGTGAGGTGACAGAAGATCTGGAAAATGGGCTCTACATCTACTCGCCATCAAATTGGTACTGACTGACTAAAACTATGTTGCTCAAATGGTGGTAGTGTGCACCAGGGTTTTGGGGTGGGGAAGCTACATCTTAAGGATGTGGCGAGCATTGTGGAGGGGAAGGGAATACCTCTAACCCTTCTTAGGGAGAGGCAAAGAAATACAATGTAACCAAAATGTCAAAAAAACAACAAACCTTTTATCGAGTGGGGGGCAGGTGGGAGGGGGGAGAAGGGGAGGGAGTATACTTATATAATGGGTGTGGTGTGCACCAACTGGGGGTTGGACACACTTGAAGTACTGGCACAGAGGGGACGAGGGGTGGCAGGGGCAATATGTGTAACCCCAACAATATTTGTACCCCCATAATATAATGAAATAAAAGGAAAAAAAATAAAATAAAAAGCAATTACCACAAAAGATTTTTTAAAAAAGTTACATAGTTCATCCATATGAGTTATTTTAGATAAAATAATATTTATGAATAAAATAATATTGTATAACATCCAAAACAGGTTCACATGAGATATCAGAAAGTACTTGACACTTGGTTCATAATAAATTTCCAAAGAAATGTGTTCGAGAAGAAATGCCTAGCCTATTTGAAATGAGTTCTGGGTTCTCATTAGTTTATGGTTTTAATTATGATTCATATATAATTTATCAAATATTTGAAACACTACTATGTGTAAGATACTGTGCTAATATTTTGTGAGATACAGAGATGAATCAAACATAAAATCTGTCCTTCATATGCTTACAGACTAATATAGGGAAATAAGACAACTACCTGTATAAACGTACAAGGAGTACAGAGTTAGGAATAATACATAATTTTAAAATAAAATTAAGAATACAATTCCATTTACAATAGCATTAAAGAGACATAAAATACTTAGGAATAAATTTAACAAAACAAGGGCAAAATTTATAGCCTGAAAACTACAAAACATTGTTGAAAGAAATTTAAAAAGATCTAAATAAATGGAAAAGCATCCTATGTTCATGGATCAGAAGCATTTTAGGCATTATTAAGAAGATTATAATCCTAATTAGTTTACAGGTGCAACACAATGCCTATCAGAATCCCAGTTAACTTCTTTGTAGAAATTGATAAGCTAATTATAAAATTCATTTGGAATTTAAAGGGACCTGAACAACCAAAAAAGACTCAAAAAGGAAAGAACAAAATAGAAGAATTCACACTTCCTTATTTCAAAACTCATTCCAAAGCAATTGTAATAAAGACAGTTTGGTACTGGTATAGATATATATATCAACAGAGTAGGATTGAAGAGTCCAGAGATAGACCCTACATCTCTGGTCAACTGATGTTTGATGTGTGTGCCAGGACTATTCAAAGGGCAAAGACTAGTTTTTTATTCTTCAAATAGGGCTTATGTATGGTGTTATAGGACAATTATTTCTGAATAAATTTCACATCAGCTCTTGACCACTCCCACCTTTGTGCACACATTTTACCCTGTGCAATTCTATTATATGGATGTGTCTACATAAAAGAAAATTTACATGACAAAAGTAAGAGAAAAAGGTAAATGGTAATTGACACATGTTTTCAACAAGTGAGACGATTATAAAATTATACTTAATATATAACCTGTTCTTATCAAACAATAGGAATATCAATAAAATCCAATGGGAGAATGAGAAAGGATCTTTGGAGCTATAAGAGAGATGATATCCTGAAGCTCCTCACCAATTCTGTACAGTCTGTTGTTGTTTCTGTCATGCCACTCACTGGACTATGCTTATTTATGTGTGGAGTCACATGGTTTAATGATTGAACAATGACAGAACATCACCATGGCGCTTTATATTGTATTTGATTCTAAAGCTATTTAACACCAGAATCCCTAAAAAAAAAAAAAAAAATAGGCAATCCATTGAATAAGTATCTGTAATTGAATCAATATAAAAGATCTTTAAAAACATAGTTTAAGGACCAAACTTCTGATTTCAAAACTAAATACAAAGCTATAGTAATTAAGACTGTGTGATCCTGGCATAAGAATTTTAGATGAATGGATTTGGTTTTAATTGATTTTCAACAAGGATGCTAAGACAATTTAATGGAAAAATAGACTTTTCTATAAAAGACGCCAGAATGACTGGGTAGTCACATGAAAAAGAATGAAGTTGGACACCTACTTCACATCATATACTAAAATTAACTCAATATGTAAGACTCTTAGAAAAAAAATATAGGTGTAATTCTTTGTGACCTTGAATTGAGTAATGGTTTCCTTGATATGACATCAAAAGCATGAGCAACAAAAGAAAGAATAAATGAATTGAACTTCATCAAACTTAAAAATGTTTGTGCTTCAAAAGACACTATCCAGAAAGTAAAAAAAAATAAAATAAAATAAGGCAAGGTGACAGAGCAAGATGGCCAAATAGAAATGTCTGAGGATTGTCCCTACACATGAACACCAAATTCAACTATCCACTCAAGGAGGCACCTTCAGGAAAACCAAAAATAAGGTGAGAGATCACTAGACCCAGTTTTAACATTATATCATGGAAAGAGGCACTGAAAAGGGCAGAAAAGACAGTCTTACATCGCCTACACTACCCCTCCCTCACCCTCCAGTAGTGTCCTGTCTGACAGAGTGGAGAGAGACTCTGTGTGTGTTTGTAGGGGAGGTGCAGGTATGTGGTGGTGGAGAGTGAAGTGATTGTGGGACATTGCATTGGAACTCAGGGCCGCTCTATCACAGGGGAACACAGCAGCACTGGGCAATTCAAGTCCTGAATAGAATAAATGTTCACTGAATGAATAGACTATCACACCAGGATTGCTACTGGGAGGCAGATGCTTGTGGGTAGAGAGCATAAGCAAAGATTTGGCTCTGCCTTAAAGACTAAGTAGCCCTGGGACTCAGATTTTTCTCATAGGAGTGTTCACACATGGAAGGCACTTAGAAAATAAGAAGCACTAATACCAAATACTGATATTTAGAGAATATTAGTATTATTATGGTCTCCCTGAGACTTAAACACTGTAATGTCTGTAAAGCATCTAGTACACAATGAGTGAGTGACTAAATTTTCTCTACCAATCATGTTGACATGAATAATTCATCGTGACTTTTTCTCCTCTCCCCAAATTTATCACCTCCTATTTACAGAAAACATTTGTAAGATTATCATGGCACTACTCAATTGGATTGATTAGCTGTATACTCTTCCATGTCTTGTGAATGAATCTCCTTAAAAAGAGTAGATGTGTTTTGTTTTTTTAAAATAGTATCATTGTTGCTGCTGTTGTTCCTGTTCTTGTTGTGTATGTTAATGAGATAAGCTTCTTTATATTTAAAAAAAAAAGTGCCATAAATTTGTTGCATAAAACTCTACTTCTTTTAATTTCCAATAGCATCTTTTTTTTTTGGCAGAGCTTTACACACATATATTTATTTATAAAAGTTGTTGACCTAATATTAGTTGGTTCTTTACCTAGATAATAAAATTAAATGGGAAACATGTTGACTCAAAAGATTAGTTCAGTTTCATCATAATGCATACCATGTCAAAAATAGCAAGGAATGTAAATGGGGCAATTATCATTTATTGTGTGCTTTTTTTCTCTTCAATTAGCAAAATCAGGGACCTCCATGGTACAGTGTTTAATATCAACTTGAATTTCCCATATCCCTCTAAGAGATACAATACTGAATTCCCCAAGGCATCATGCCATTTCAGCATAAGTGTGTGGAAGACATAGTGGAATGAAAGGAGAAGACAGATTAGAAAATTTCTCTCATGTTTTTTTCAGCATTTGAGAGAATTTTCCTTTGTCATTTGGGGCTTCATGCTGATTGAAAAGGGCTGGTTATTTATTACACCAATACATCACATTGTATTGACATCACATTGTATCTTAAAACTTAAAATAAATAACTTTGGTAGATGACATGATTGTCTATGTAGAAAATATCAAAGAACCTACAACACAACAAACTTCTAGAACTAATAAGTGATTATACTAAGGTTGCAGGATAAAAGTTAACATACAAAATCAATTGATTTTCTGTATGCCACCAATAAACAACTGGAATTCAAAATTGAAACACATCACTTATAATAACATTAAAAATATAAAATATTTAGTTATAAATCTAACAATGCATGCACAGGATTCATTTAAGGAAAAGTATAAAACTCTGATGAAAGAAATCAAAGAAAGATCTAAATAATGGAGACATATTTCATGATAACAGGTAGGAAAACCCTATATTGTTAAAGATGTCAGCTAAGATGTGAGTTTAGACATCTCACTAAAGTCTACATACAGTGGCAATGAGTATCTTAAAAGATGATCAACATCATATGTTACTTGGTAATTAAAAATTAAAACAATAATGAAATACTACAACACACCTATTAGAATGGCCAAAATTTAAAACACTGACTACATCAAATGCTGGCAAGGATGGAAGGCATTAAGATCTCATTCATTGCTGGTTAGAATGCAGAATGATAAAACAACTTTGCAAGATAATTTGGCAGTTTTATACAATGCTAAACACAGACTTACCATATGATCCAGAAATTGTATTCCTAATTGTTTACCCAAGATGAAAAGTTATGTGCACACAAAACCCTGCACATGCATGTTTCTAGCAGCTTTATACATAATTGCCGAAAATTGAAAGCAACCAAGACACATCCATCAATCCGTGAATAGATAAGCTGTAATATAGCCATTCGATGGAACATTATTTAGCAACAAGAAAAAATAAGGTATCAAGCCACAAAAAGTCATAGAAGAACCTTTGATGCACATCGATAAGTGAAAGAATTCAGTCTAAAAAGGCTACATGCTGCATGATTTCAACTACATGACATTCTAGAAAAGTGAAAAATATGGAAATATAAACAGATAAGTAGTTGCCAGGAATTCAGGGCAAGAAAAGGAAGGGTGAATCAGTGGAGCACAGGAGATTTTTAAGGCAGTGAAACTATTCTGTATGATACAGTAATCATAGATACATGGTTTTTTAAAATTTCTTTTCTTCTGGCTTTAGCTTTGGTTTGCTCTGCCTTTTCTAGTTCCTTGAGAGGTGTCATTAGATTGGTAATTTGTGATCTTTCTGTCTTTTTGATATAGGCATTTAAGGCTATGAATTTTCACCTTAGGACTGCTTTTTCTGAATCCCATTGATTTTGGTAGCTTGTGTCTCCTTTGTTCAATTTGCGGAATCTTTTGATCTCTGTCTTAATTTCATTAGTGACTCAATAATCGTTCAGCAGCAGGTTGTGTAATTTCCAAGACTTTGTGGAGAACTGAGTGTTTCTTTTGTAGTTGATTTCTAGTTTTATTCCACTGTCATCTGAGAATGTACATAGGATGGTTTTTACTTTTTTGAATTTGTTGAGACATGTTTTGTGGCCTAAAATATGACCAATCTTGGAGAAGTTTCCAAGTGCTGATGAGAAAAATGTATATTCAGTAGTTTTTGAGTAAAATGTTCTATAAATATCTGTTAGGCCCATTTTTTCTAGAGTCTCATTGATGTACAGTGTTTTTTATTTATTTTCTGCTTGGATGATCTGTCCAGTTTTGTCAGTGAGGTGTTAAAGTCCCCAGCCATTATGATGTTGCTATGTATCTCTTTGCTTAGAACTAGTACGGTTTGCTTTATGAATGTGAGCACTCCTGTGTTGGATGCATAAATATTTAGGATGGTTATGTATTCTTTTTTAATTGTTCCCTTTACCATTATGTAATGACCATCTTTGTCTGTCTTTATTATTGCTGACTTAAAGTCAATTTTATATGATATGAGAATGGCTACACCTACTTTTTTTGGTTTCCACTTGCATGGAATTTTTTTCCCATTGCTTCACTTTGAATCTGTGAGTCTGTGTGTTAGATGTGTTTTCTGGAGATAGCAGATACTCAGGTTGTATTTTTTCATTCATTCAACCATCCTGTGGCTCTCGAGGGGGGGCATTCAGACTGTTCACGTTGATTGATAGAATTGATATGTGAGATGTTGTCCTCTTCATCCCATTGGGTAGAACCTTATGGCTTTGTTTTACCTCTTGTGCTATTGTTTAATATGAGCACTGAGCTTTAGCTTTTGGGTGGTTTTACTCTGGGTTTGTGGAGGGGTGTCTATTGTGCTGTTCCATGTATAATTCAGTTCTGAGTATTTCCTTCAGGGCAGGTCTAGTCTTGAAAAATTCCCTCAGTGTTTATTTGTCTAGAAAGTCTTTATTTCTTCTTCATATATGAAACTTACTTTTGCAGGATACAAAATTCCAGGCTGGCAGTTGTTCTGTTTAAGAAGACAGAGGATGGGGCTCTAATCCCTTCTGGTTTGTAAGGTCTCTATTGAGAAGTCTGCAGTTAGCCTGATAGGTTTTCCTTTGTAAGTTACTTGATGATTTTGCCTCACAGCTCACAGGAGTTCTTCCTTCATGTTGACTTTAGCCAGCCTGATGGCTATGTGTCTTGGTGATTGCCTCTTTGCAGTAAATCTCCTAGGTGTTCATTGAGCTTTTTATACCTTGATGTGTACATCTCTAGCAAGACCAGGGAAGTCTTCCTCAATTATTTCCTCAAATAGGTTTTCCAGCCCTTGTGCATTTTTTCTTCACCCTCAGGGATGTCTATGATTCTTATATTTGGCGGTTTTACATAATACCCTGTGTCCTGTAGGCCTTGTTCATTCCTCATAATTCTCGGTTCTTCATTTTTGACTGACTTAGTTAATTCAAAAGCATTGTTTTCAAGCTCTTAGATTCTTTCTTCTGTCTAGTCTATTCTTAAAACTTTCCACCGTGCTTTCATTTCCAGAAGTTCTATTTGTTTTTTGTTTTTTTAATGTATTGATATCTTTAGTAAATGTTTCTTTCATTTCCTGAATTGTTTTTCTGATTTCTTTGAGTTGGTTTTCCATTTTCTCTTGGATTTCAATGAGCTTCCTTACATTCCATATTTGGAATTCTTTATATATCACTTCAATATTTTCATCTTGGTTGGTATCCATTACTAGAGAGCTGGTGTTCCCTTTTGAGTGTGTTCTTTGCTCTGATTTTTCATACTTCTGGAGTTCTTTTACTGATTCTTTCTCATCTAGGGCAACTGTCATTTCTTATTTTTGGACTTTCTTTTGTTTAGATGGGGCTTTCTTTTTCTTTCCCCTTCACTGGTAAGGGACTGTCTGTAGCATCTGTTGGTTAAGAACCTTAGGCTTTGCTTGTGGGTGCTTTGATAGGGGTCTAGGTTCTGAATGGATGCCCTGGCTATAGATATCCTTAGTATGGTGGTTTTCTCAGTTGCTAGTTGTATGTATGCTGTAGGCCATTATGTTATACATTTGTCAAAATTCATAAAACTCTACTACACAAAGAATGAACCTTAATGTCAACTAATAACTTTAATAATGGTGTATCAATATTGGTTCATCAATTGTAACAAGTATGGCACATCACTACAAGATCATGATAATAGGGGAAACTGCAGAGGGCTAGGGAGTATATAGGAATTCTGCACTTTCTTCTCAAGTTTTTTGTAAACCTAAAACTTCTCTAAAATGTTAAGTATATTACTTAAAAAATTTGTCCATTGCAAATAAAAAAATTAACTTGGAAAATTATATATTACACATAGGTATAAAATATGCACACATATACATATATACGCACGTACACACATTCAAGTAAAATATCAGTAACTACACATCTCTTTTTACCATAATTATTAAGTGTTACACTCTGTTATTTTCCCTCTCCTAATGTAATGTTTCTACATGGACTAATACAATATACAGGAGGTAAGGAAATGAAGGCATTGATGCTGAATTATGCTTACAATAAATTTGGTAGTGAAGGGAAATAGGACCGAAATGAATAGTTGTGGGAGTCTTAGGGTCTAGGAAAGAATTATTTGTAAAGGACATAATGATACCAACTATAAATATATACAATTGGTGGCTCAATAAATTGCATTCTGTAGTTATTTCACTTCCTTGTCGAGAAATATGGATAGATAATTGATTATAAAACTGCATACCAAAAGTATATTTAACATTTTCCCAATGCATGAAATGTTTGGAAAAAAAACAAACAAATACATACCAGTAACTCATCGATGCTGATCATTAGGACGCTTTCATATTCTTTGCCATCTTGACCTTCAATATCACAATCAGATGATGCTACTGGCAACAGAACAAGGATCAATGGAGGAATTCCAAAGATATACCTAAAAGAAACTAAATTTAACAGTAAATAAGAATGAGTTAAACGTGATGTCATATTACATTTGATTGCAGTGTTTCAATGAACTTGATCACTTATTTCTAATAATTTTTAGAATTCAGCTTAGTTTTGGAGTAGTGTAGGAAAAGCCCAAAAAGTTGAAATTATGTAACAAAGAAAGTGGAATGGCATTTTGGCATAGATTTCTTTCACTTTTTTAATTTTAAAATTACTCTTTGGGAAAGACCAAAAGGGATGTGATGAAATCAGAGACTCCTTGCTTCTGAAAAACATTTCAGGGTGTAATGGCAATTTGTTCAACTGGGTTTATGTTGGACATCACTGTAAGAAATACATCTACAGCTCTAGAGGTGTACTACAATTTAAAGAGTTACACGTTGTTTGAAATTTTATGGTGTAGGTGCAATGGTCCCCCAACCTTTATGGAACCAGGGACTGGTTTCATGGAAGACAATTTTTCCATGCATGGCATGGGAAGGGGGCTGTAGGCAGAGGTAAGATGGTGATGTGAGCAAGCGGGATTGAGGTGGTGCACTGGAGCTCTGCAGCCCAGTCCCTAGCAGGTATGGGTCCTTGGCCCAGGGGTTGGAGATCGCAGGTATATGGTTTATGATTGTATATTTCTGTGAAACGTGATGGTAGTCCATGTGTCCAGTTACTTCGTGGAGGCAACACTGTGGGAGGTTAATCTTCATGGTACTGCATGGTGATTATGTTCTTTCTTTTTAAACCTTAAAGGGTTTACAGTTCCCAAAACTCTTATAAAGTCTACATTTGCATTTTGGGACTTCTCTTCTTGTTCTTTCACTATTTTCTGTTTCTAAATGATCACAAACTCATACTCTTTTCAAATACAATTCTGTCCAGCTTCTTGCCATGTTAGAGAAGCTCAATAAATATATTCACATCCTGGTAACCAATGATTTATATCTGTTTTTTTATAACCCTTCCCAATGAAGGGCAATTGTCCAATCAAAAGAAATGAAATTATAAATGGTATCATTTTGGGCAGTTATGATGGAAAGCCTTTGATTCCCAGAAACATTAAAGTCTGGTTATATAGGGACCTATTTCTTCATAAGCCTGCCGTAGTGTCTTGTTTGCATCATTCTGTAAATTCCTGAGTTACAGTGACAATTTATTTTCTCTGAATTTCCCAAATGAACTTTAACTGTACTTGTTGAGTGCAAGATGTTTCACTTGCGTGTCTTCTCTGATTATGAGTACAAACAATACTCCTTCTAACCTAAGGAACTAATATTGTGGCAACAGCCTAACAACTGTTAAGGATATCATAAAGTTCCCAATAACGTTGTCATCTATTATATCATTATCTGCCATATAAAAAATCAGTAGCACTCCCCAATAAATTAACTGACCCATATTTTTATGATTAGAGAATGTTGGCTGGATAGCAGTTGTGGGAACAAAGATAAATCCTGCTTTTCCTTTTCATATGTGACTGACACTTGACATAGTAAGAGAACAAAAATAATCTAGAAATGAGACAAAATTGTCAAAATCTATTCATAGCTCTGCCACTAAATGTCTATCTGAATGATGAGCAAGAATTCACTTAGGAGATTAATAATAATGATGCTAGTTACCTTAACTGAGTACCTATCATGTGCCAGGGACTGTTTATATACATATATACACACATAAAATATGTAATCTCTAAATACCAAAAAAGTCCTTCAAGTTAATCTCATTATAACACAGAGAGAATAGCTGCCAGGTCTGGATGCTAACCTGATTTGTTGCCTCACCAAGATTTGATCAGAAATGTTCATAATCTATTGAGAATATGTAATCACATTGGTCTTCTGAATGAAAAACACTTTCGTGTAATATTATTCAACTTTGCCTCTCTCTTCTACTGCTGTTCCTTTATCCTAAAGACTCTCAAACAATGATCAACTGCTAATTATTTACAGGTTCTGACCTTGTAATCAGATTTGTATAGATTGTTTAGAAACAAACTTTTAATTTTCTCTGTCATCTTACAGGTGTTCAAAAGGTATACTTTGAGAGGAGTAGGTGATGATAAAGGAAAAAATTATGTGGCATTTGACTTGAAATGAGCTTATAGGAGAATATAAAAAATAATTAAATACTAAAGAGGTATTTTTGCCATTATCCTAAATGTTTTTTCAAAAGTCAACCTTATATGTTTTAATAAGTGTGACTGTTTTATTTTTTTATGAGCATTACCTGTCCTCATCTCCCCAATTTTCAACAATAAGTGTACCTCAAATTCACATCAACCTATTTATTCACTGGATGATATTTTTTCAATGCTTTCCAAAGATGGATTGGTGAAAAATTCAGTCTTTTTGTTTGTGTATTACAACTGGTTTCTCAATTCTAAAATATAATTTCTCTTTCCTGTAAAGAGTGTATTCTGTTGTTAAGTACCATTGTTGTGGTTGAATAATTAGCCCCAGACAGACTAGGGCAACGCAAAGCACAAAGGATTTGCAATACGGATACCTGAGGTTTTTGTCTTGGTACAACAATGGGCTGTGTGACTGAGAGAATGACAGAGCATCTTTTAAGCTTCACTTACCTGATTTCTAAAATTAAACCTTTAGATTACATGATCTCTTGATATTGCTTTCAGTTCTTAGGCACTTTAATTCTAAGAATCCACCTGGCCATCCCAAAACTCCAGAAACTCTTTAGATTTGAAATGGCCGCAGGGACAATGCTGCAGAAACACCCAGAACCTGGGACTCATGTCTCTTAGGCTCTTGGCTTTCTCATTGATGATATGTAGTTTGGTCTGTAATTGAAGTCCTTTCTGTCACACCACATAGAGAGTAACATATTAAGATTGCCTGGGTTGAAAGTGCTTTTGACACTGTTGTCACACTCAATGCTGAACTTTTCATTAGGTTACAGAAAAGATAAACCATAAGGAACAATGCAAGGCAAGTGTGGGCTTGTGGAATTCTTTAGATCTCCTGAAGGGATTGAAACTGGAGAATTTGTTTTCAGTAGGGAATTTGGTTAAACCAGAATGATGGCTGTCTAAAAATTCTTGTTGGTTTTTAATTTAAGCCAAATAATACATTCAATCCTCAGCTGCTTAAGTTATGGGGTGAAAGTGAACATAAATAAATTGTTTTACACAGTCTATCAAATCCAGCCTTTTATCAGTCTTTAAGATCAATGCTTACTGAATGTTCATGACATAGACCTATTTTCACTGGGAATTTAATTCTATAACCATTACATATAATCAATTCATAAGGTAAGTACTATAAGTTATTTACATTTTACAGATAGAAACTCTGCCACAAAGAAACTTTTTCCTATATATAATTTATCTAGTAAGAGCCAAGGTTCAAATCCAGGTTTGTCAGATTGAAGAGTCTAGAAACTCAGCTTTCAGCTGCTGTACTATACTGCTTCCTATAAAAATAACCGTATGTGTAGTCAAGGGGAATGCACAAAAACACCATTTTCCTCTGCATGAACTGCAATAAGATACTTTCTGACCAAGCTATGAAACTGCATCATGAGCTCTTATTTCAGAACAAAAAAAAAAAGACACTAAATATTTGCTCTCATTATTGTAGGTTAGGTGTCAGAGGGAAACCAGAAAAAAAAAAATCTCACACACGAGTGTGATTATAACATTTAAGTTGGTCCTATGAAATAACCTTTTCCATTTTTAGGATATTTAAACATTGATGTGGTACAGTTTGCAATTCTCCTTTTTACCTGTTCAGGCTTTCTAATTTTTCTCAGTCCCCTCTCCCTCTCTTTCTCTTTCTTTTATTAATAACTATTCTACTTTTCTGTCCTCAAATATGATGAAATTAACCAAGCCAGATAGCATAGTTGAAGAACACATAGTAAGTCCTCAACTACTTCAACTCCCAAAAGAAAGGGGAAAAAAATTGTAAAGACTAGCCTTATTCACCCTCTTGATGGAGCTTAATCTTCTAGAGAAATCTCTCGAGACAAAATGCAGAAAGACACTCATTATAATCATTACTATTAGAATTTTAATATTTTGTCTGCTACCAACTTATGGTGAATGATTAATATAGACATACTGTAGAACATAAAGGCTCTTTGTTAAGAATGCACACTCTAGCTTCCAGTTCTTGTTTTATCTTTCTACTTGGGATCGGAGGTTGCAACTCAAGGCTTAGGACCAGAAGTGATCCAGAAAGAAGTAATTGCAAGAGAACCACAGGCATTACAAGAAAACAGGGATGTGTTCAATTTCTAATTTTATGTTAAGCTGCTACAAATCGTCTCCCAAAATTGTCTTGGGTATCTTCCTCTTCCCCCTACCTTTATTTTGTTACAGATCCAGTACTCCTTGGTTATATCAATTCTTGTTTTTCTAATACCTATGGTAGGGAAAAAGACCACTTTTGATCTAACGGAGTAGCCAGGAAAGCGCACAGGGAAGAGCAGTCAGTTCCCTATTCCCGCACCCTCCCCCACTGTCCTCTTTGGCTTGAGGAAGTACTTACTGTAAAACATTCCAATTCCCTAAGCAGATCCTCTCCCCTCACATCCCTTTTCCCCCTTTTTTTCCCTTCCAGTAATTTTTTTTTTGAAGGGGGGACCTTAACATTAGCCACAAGGCTGCCAACGGAATCCAGCCCACCTCGATTCTGCCCTTGTACATTTTAAATCCATATCAGCGCAAATAAAATATAAGAGATCTCAGCAAGAGTCTAGAATTTAAACTCCTGACTATTTAATCCTGCCTCCATCAAGGAGCGAGCATGTAGGCAAAAAATAGAAGCTGGCTTTCCTCCGTGCCAGCCCCAGGGCTTGGGTTCCCAGCAAACAGCACAGGGTACAGCCCCAGTCGGAAACTCCCAACCTTACTCAGGGGGGAAAACGGGGTTTTCCGGAGACCTGTCCCCTTAGGGTTTAAAAGCGCGTCCCGTGGGAGCTTCGCTTTCACTTCTCTAGGGAGTTCGGAGCGGCAAGAGCCCAGCTGCTCGCCAAGCCCCGGCCGCCCGCGTGAGTGACTTGGCGCAGCCAGAAACAAGGTAAGGGCGGGTCGGGCGCCGGTTTGGCAGAAGGCAGCGCTGGCTAGGGGGCAGACAGACAGACAGACAGGCTAACAGACAGAGAGCCATTGGCTACCTCTGAGACCCAGCTGTAGGCTGCCGCCGCTGAGCGACGCGGAGGCTGCAAGCGCTCGGTCTCGGGACAGAAAGCAGGCGTCGGGGACTGCAGCTCACAGCCTGCCAGGCGCAGCAGCCAGAGGTGTGCCTGTGGGCCACAGGACTCCGGCGCAGCTGGCAGCTGCCCGTGGGAGAGCCAGTGCTCTCGGCAGGTCCAAAGTGCAAGGCCGGGCTATTCCCGGACGTGCCTTGCAGCGGGGGCCAGCTGCGCGTCCCGCGGTGTCCCAGCGCGCAGGGCGCGCGAACTTGTGCGCCGCGCGAGAGAGGAGCGCTTACCATGGAACATGGTCCGCAGGAGGGGGGCGTAGTCATGATGACCGCAACTGTAGCAGGAGCAAGTTCTCGCCGCCCATAGTCACTCCCAGGACCCTGGTCTTCCGTGGAGTTGCCGGGAGTGGTTGCCCAGTAGGGCGATCTCTGCAGCTGGTTCCTCTCACCCACGCCGCGCCTGCTGTTTCATCCATCCCAGGGGGGGCGGCACACACCACGGCCAGGCTCTGCGCTTTGCCTTTCCCATAACTTCCGTAGGATCCGCCGGCGGTGTACTTTCAGTTTCTACTTTGCACTTGGTCTGCAGGTTCGGTCTTTGGGTTTATCACCGGCGCGCCTACAGCACCTCCTTTCCTGGGCACCTGCTTCCCGGGCACCTGGACCCCGACCAGAGGAGGGCGCGAATTTCCAAAGCAGCGCAGGAGAAACGAGCCGGCTTTCTGAATCAGAGCGATTTGGGATAAAAAGCCTTGTCGGATGACCTCTAAAGGCGTTGGCAAACGCTGGGCGATTGGATTGCTAGTAAGTCCACAGAAGCCACAAATGTGCAAGACGCAGGCTGGACTATTGCAAGTGGAGGCGTCCACCGAGGAGGCGTCGCAGCTCCTGCCGCGGATGTGGTGGACGTTGCCAAGTCGTCTTGTAAAAAAAGGAAGTGAAAAATGATTAAGAGGGTCACGCCCTCTGCCCCTCCAACCTCTCTGATCAGTCTCTTTCAGCTCTGTCTTCTGTACATGCACCTGCTCAGGTGGAACCTCGAGGAAAAATAATCCTGTGGGTCCACCTAATCTGGTAAGTGGTATCTTTGGAAAATCAAGCTCCGAATTGAGTGGAGGACATGGAAACTGACTATAATAGTTAATCACTGAGACTTCCACTTGCATGTTTATCTTAATTGGCTAATAAATCACACTGTCTGTCTTGACTGTGTGTCTCTGAGGTGTTAATTTTTCCCTAGGTCTGAATTATCTAGGTCTTTTCTGCGTTATTTAGGTTTCTGATATTCTGCGGAAACCCTGAAGGTGGATAATGTAAACCAGTAACAACAGAGATAATAATAATGGCTATCATTTATCTCGCATTTGCTCTCTGCCAGTATTGTGCTAAGCATTCTACACATATCATCTCGTGCAAAACTTTCTATGAGATAGACCATTTTCTTATCTGCACTTTACAGATGTAAGAACTTAGACTTCTCTAAGTGACTTTTCAGAGTTTACTTAGCTAACAGAGTTTGGATACAAACCTGCTGCATTTTGGCTCTAGAGTCCATGCTTGGAAACCCTGTTAGAAGTCCTTGTGAATAATGCAATAATGTAGACATTGACGCCAAGAGGGAGGCATCAGCACGTGGGTGTGCCTTTGCTTGGGTGTGGCGACCTCAGGAAAGGTTTCTGGAATCTGTGATTTCTAAATTGCTACCTGAACAGGAATGAACTGGGCGCTGATGAAGAGCATTCTACTTTCTGTCATGGTGTGAACAAAGAAGAGGAAAAGAGGAAGCAGGGAGGAAGAAAAAGAATAACAATGAATTAGAGAGTGAGACAGAGTTACTCAAGCCTGAACCTTGGATCTCTGTGTGCTCTTTTAGTCTCACTTATCACGTCCAATCTGTAGGCAAGTCCTGCTTGCTCTGCCTCCAAAATAAAACCTGCAGGGTGACTACAGAAGCTGTCTAAGGGTTCTTGCTTAGACTCTTTCACTCTTGCCAATAACCCCCTCATTTTCCTCAGAGCAGTGGGATATCTGATTACAATTCCCACTCTTTTTGGTCACTTCCCACTGGGTACCAGGCCCTCAAGGCCCTGCTGCCCTCTCTGACCGCTGCCCCTCATACCTACCTCACTGTGTTCCAGCAGCACTGGCCTTTTTCTTTTAGCCCAGCTTACTTCCACTTAGGATGATCTCCAGCACATGGCTGGCATTTGGTAAGTATTGCTCAGTGACAGAGTAAGAGGGAACAAGTGAATGAGAATGCATGAATGAATATGTGTGAAGGCAGAAGGGAAATAGAAGGAAAGAGGAAGAGAATGAGGGGAGCAAATGAAAACAGGAGACAGAACGGAGTGGGAAAAGCCAAATATTTCCATTTGACTAAAACCTGAAGTGAAAGGTGGGGAGGAGAGAGACATGAGGCTGGAGTGGTTTTTAAAAAATGAATTATAAACTAAACTCACCTAGCTTGAGGATTTATTTATTTTAAATCCCCAACAGCAGCACTGAGGTATGTAACTGCTCATAGCCTGCACATTTTTATTTTAACTTTTCAGGGACAAAATAAAAGAGCATTTATTAATAACTTAAGAGGAAATCCATCTTCCTTTTTGTTGAAATCACCATAATGCCTGGCAGATTAAGGGCTTGTGCATACCTGAACTTTGGGAGAGCATCAGGGGAAATTAGAGTCCTGGGGGAGGAAATGTAAATTTTCCACTGGATTCTTTCTGTAAATTGAAGCATTTCGAGTCTTTACGGTTATGTGAAAACGGGCATATTCTAACTACGTCAAGTTATTATTTTTCTAAGAGAGAATAAATATCATTTGGAAAAAATTCCAAAGTGAAGTCTTAAATTAGCTTTTGACATTTTGATAACCTGAATGTTATTTTTTATAAGACAGATGGACAAGGAAAATATTTTATAACTTTTTTAAATGCTAATTTTTCATGATTAAAGAAATGCAGTGATTACTATTATGTTTGCTCATAGACTCAATGATTTGTGCAGAAAAGCTAACAAGGAGACAAAATAGTATATAAATTCTATGAATTATAATCAAAATATTAAAAGAGAATTCTCTTTTAATTCTCAGAATGATCAATGAATATATGATGTCAACTTAAATAGAAAATTTTTGTATGACCAGTGTCTTAATGGTCTATAGTCTTCAATCAAATAGTCAATCATTGTTAGCTTAAAAATATTTTCTTGATTAATTATCTGAACTATTTTTACTCAACTAAATATGACTACTCTTTATAGTCTGTGATCTGAATTTTATCTATTACTCTATCTATGGATAGTTTCTGAATTCCTATGGTTTAACGTTCGAGGCATAATATTCAACATATTTCAAACACACGCTCATAGACACACAGACAGACACACAGACACACACACACACACACATACACAGTCAGCTTTAGGACCATGTGATCTGTGCATTTGTGCAGTTTCTCTGGGGCCTGTATTTAGAATGGCCAGTTCTTGGTTTGATGCTCTTTTGTCAATGCCTTGAAATTCTTAACTAATTTTGGAACAGGGGATGCTTTTTTTCACTTTACACTGGGTATCACAAATTCTGTAATTGGTCGTGGACATTCATACATGTTAAGTTAAACATTGTAGATATCAATCCGTGTCTTTAAGGTGGTTTCAGTCTGGTTGGAGAAACAGATGTTAAATGTCTAATTTCAAAGAGGAAGAATACTACGAAAAGAAGCTTTTTAATTTAATCAAGTCCCATTTATTTATTTTTATAGTTGCTGTAATTGCCTTTGGGGTCTTAGTCATAAATTCTTTGCCTAGGCTAACATCTAGAAGAGTTTTTCCTATATTCTTTCTAGAATTTTTATGATTCCATGCCTTACATTTAAACCTTTTATCCATCTTGAATTAATTTTTGTAAATATGAGAGATAGGGGTCCTGTTTCATTATTTTGCGTATGGCTATTCAATTTTCCCAGCACCGTTTATTGAACAGGGGTTCTTTTCCACAGTGTATGTTGTTGTTTGCTTTTTTGAAGATCAGTTGGTTGTAGGTAGTCGATTTCGTATTTGGGCTCTCTGTTCTGTTCTATTGGTCTGTCTCTATTTTTGTTCCAATAACCTGCTGTTTTGGTTATTATAGCCTTGTAATATAGTTTGAAGTCTGGTAATGTGACACCTCCAGATTTGTTCTTTTTACTTAAGGTTGCTTTGGCTATTCAGTCAATGTTTTGATTCCAAAAAAAGCATAGAATTATTTTTTCTAGATCTGTAAAATATGACATTGGTATTTTGTTGAGGATTGCATTGAATCTGTAAATCATTTTGGACAGTATGGACATTTTAACAATGTAGATTCTATTGATCCATGAGCATGATAATATTCATCCATTTGTTTGTGTTATCTGTGATTTCTTTTATAAGTGTTTTGTAGTTTTCCTTATAGAGATCTTTCACTTCCTTTGTTTAGTATATTCCTAAGTATTTTATTTTTTTTGTCGCTATTGTGAATGGGATTGAGTCTTTGATTTGACTCTCAGCTTGACTGTTATTAGCATATAGAAATGCTACTGATTTGTGTACAATGATATTGTAACATGACACTTTGCTGAAATAATTTATCAATTCCGGGAGTCTCTTGGTGGAGTCTTTGGGATTTTCTGGATACAAGATCATATCATCAATGAAAAGCAATAATTTGACCTCCTCCTTCCCAACTTGGATATCCTTTATTTCATTCTTTTGTCTGATTGCTCTGGGTAGGACTTCCAGTACTATGTCGAATAGAAGTGGTGAAAGTGTGCACCTTTGCCTTGTGCCAGTTCTTACGGGAAATGCTTTCAACTTTTCACCATTCAGTATGATATTGGCTATGGGTTTGTCATATATAGCTTTTATAATTTTTAGATATGTTCCTTCTATGCCTACTTTGTTGAGGGTTTTTATCATGAAAGGGTGCTGGATTCTGTTGAATGCTTTTTCTGCATCTATTGTGAAGATCATATAGCTTCTGCACAGCAAAGAAAATAATCAATGGAGCACAAAGACAGCCTACAGAATGAAAGAAAATATTTGCAAACTATGCATATGATAAAAGGCTAATATCCAGAATCGACAAGGAACGACCCTGTTAAAAAGTGAGCGGAAGACACGAACAGAAGCTTTTCAAAAGAAGATAGACAAATGACCAGCAAATATGTGAAAAAATGCTCAATGTCACCAATCATCAGGGAAATGCAAATTAAAGCCACGAGATACCACCTTATTCCTGTCAGAATGGCTATTATTAAAAAGTCCAAAAACAATAGATGCTGGCATTGATACAGAGAGAAAGGAATGCTTATACACTTCTGGTGGAACTGCAAATTAATATAACCTCTATGTAAAACAGTACAGAGATTTTTCTCAAAGAACTAAAAGTAGACCTACCATTCAATCCAGCAATATTACTACTGGGTATCTATCCAAAGGAAAAGAAGTCATTTTATCAAAAAGACTCCTGTACTTGAATATTTATTGCAGCAAAATTATATATTTGTATGTGTATATATATCTATCTATCTCATGGAATATGTATATACATACATATATATACACACGCATATATATATATATCATGGAATACTACTGAGCTGTAAAAAGAAATGAATTAAAGTCTTTTGCAGCAATTTGGATGGAACTAGAGACCATTCTGAGTGAAGTATCTCAAGAATAGAAAAACAAACACCACACGTACTTCTAGTAAGTTGGAAATAATTGATGGGCACAGAGAGAAATAAAAATTATTAGAAATCAAGAATGAGGGGGTAGAAGGAGAATGCTAAAAACTTACCTAACAGGCAAAATGAACACTATTCAGGTGATGGGCACGCTTATAGCCCTGACTTAACCATTACAAAAGCTATTCGTATAACAAAACATTTGTACCTCATTAATATTTTGAAATAAAAAATATTATGAAATGAAAAACAATGATATGCTATTTGAACCAAGAGTTTAAAGTACTCTAGATTCACTTTTATAGTGAAATGAGGGCACAAAAAAGGTCTATTTATCTGGCAAGTGAAAGCACTGCTACAACTGTAATTCTAAATCAGAATTGTTTAATTTTCAAGCCAGAGCTTAGGATAGGAATGGGTTTTGAATTGTATCAAGTGACTACTGAGCATCTATTTACATTTTAAAAGTCATATTTTTTTCTTGTTGCATTTCTGAATTAACCACAAATTTAACATAATGCAAAATTAAGGTTGCTAATATTTAACTTGAAATTTTGTAATTATATTCATGATCAAGATATATTTGGTTTTGCTACCTTCATAAAAGGAATTAGGAAATCTATTGTTTTCCAAAACTGTTAATTATTTAAGCTTTATATGAACTATTGGTTTCTAGAAGATTTACTAGAATTCAACAGTAAAACCTACTTAATTTCATGAAACGCAGCCCAGGAATAGGATGAGACTGTCAGTTTTTTGAAAATAAAAAGATTTATTTTGAAGTACAAATTAAAATGGCCATGTCAGAATGTCAGGAACTTTGCTGGAGATAAGTATGTTGGCATATCAGTGATGACCAGAGCCATGGAAATGAATGACTTTATTCAACCTGTATATTAGAAAAGAGAAGAAAGGACTAATGTCAGAATGGCCTATGAGGCATGAACACTAAGGAGTAGATAGAGAAAGGGGAGCCCATGCACAAAGCCAGCAAATATTAATACATAGTGGGCAGCAAAGTAGGACAGTCAGAAGTCTGTGTGTCAGAAGGCAATGGAGGATACTTTCAAAACAGAGTAAGTAGTTGGTATTCACAAGCATCACAAAGAGGTTGAGCAAGGTGAAGATTGAAAAATATGTTCACTGAATTTGGCATAGCAGAGATGGTCCTCATGGCCTCAGTTTGAGAAGAGCAATGTAGATAGAAACAATATTCTAGTTCAGGGGTGAGTGAGAGAAGGAGGACATAAAGTGAGAGGGGACAACTTTTTAAAGATATTGGTCATGATAAAAGGAATAGAGTAATAGTTTGAAAGGCATATAAGACATAATGGTGGGGTTCATTTTCAAATAATGAGAAGTATTTGATCATATTTATATATTAACTGATAAAATTAGGTTCTGCAGAAGTGGGGAGGGATGGAACCAAGAAACCCAGTTTTTAATTGTTTTTCTGCTCTCTTTAATGTCTCTATCTTCTTTAATTTCAGCCCTAAAGTTCTATAATTTTAAACAGTCAGAATCTACTGTATATCTGGTGCCTAATTTCATTTCTTATGAAATGAAATGTTCATTTCATTGAAATGTTCCCTGTGGCACTCACTTGTGTACTTCTGCTTTGAATATTGGCTGTTATAGAGAGAAATCTTTTTTATTATTTCTATAAATTTCAGGGGTACAAATGCAATTTTGTCACATGCATATATTGGATAGTGGTGAAGTCTGGGCTTTTATCCATCTCCCAAATAATGTACATTGTACCCATTAAGAAATTGCTTATCATCTACTCCCCAACCAGTCCCCTACCCTTCCAAGTCTCCAATGTCTATTGTTCTATGCTAAGAGAGAAATCTAATATCTCCCAAATCACTTTTCAGAGGGGGCAGCTATAGCTTTTATGTAGTTTGCATTATCCAATCCTCTTGTATGCTAATGATTGTGTTGTTGGTCATCAGGGGTTTCTTTTATATGCAATCATACATCGCTTAATGTTATATTCTGAGAAATAATAAATTAACCTTAGTTTACTGTAACTTTTTTACTTTATGAACTTTTTTTAGCTTTTTACTCTTTTGTAATAATAGCTTAAAACACAAACACATTGAATGGTTGTACAAAATATTTTCTTTCTTTTAATCCTTATCTATAAGATTTTTTATTTTTAATTTTTTTTAACTTTGAAAAATTTTTTTGTTAAAAACTAAGACACAAACACACACATTATCCTGGCATATACATATACAGGGTCAGGATCATCAATATCATTGTTTTCCACCTCCACATCTCGTCCCACTGGAAGGTCTTCAGGGACAATAATACCTGTGGAACTGTCATTTCCTATGATAACAATGCCTCTGAAATACCTCCTGAAGAGCCTGCCTGAGGCTTTTTTAGTTAATTTTTTAATGTAAATACACAGAGTACACTCTAAAATAATGATAAAAAGTTTAATATAGTAAATACATCAAGCAGTAACATATTTATTATCAAGTATAATATAATGTACATAATTGTATTGTGCTATACTTTTATATGACCAGCAGCACAGGAAGTTTATTTACAACAGATCCACCACAAACACATGAGTAATGAGTTGTGATATGACATTATTATGGCTACAACATCACCAGGTGTTAGGAATTTTTCAGCTCTATTATAATCTTAGGGGACCACTGTCCTATATGTGGCCCTTTGTTATGTGGTGCATTAGACTTTGGAGGAACTATGCTCTTAACCACTGACTTTATTGAAGATTAATTAGGAAAGATTATATTTACAATGATTTTCTTCATGCAGACTATCTGAAAAAAAGTCGCATATTTTGCTTAAATCATTGGATGGATTTCCTTCTATGATCCAGTTGTTATATGAGTAAGTTAGGTTTGTCTTACGAGCTTTTGGATAGCAGTGACTGTATCTTAGTCAACCTAGAATTCTCTGCAGTTAACAGAGTGCCTTTCAAGTTACAGATTCTACCCAAGTATCAGACTGCACAAGTCTTGACTTGCTGTAATGACAGAGAACCAGTGTTCAGAGCAAACTTGTGTTAACATTTTGGAATGTTACAATAGCAACTACTGATTGACATTGATATGTCTAAGTTTCTGGTAAGCTTGTCAAAATTCTAATATTTAATACAAATTTGGACTTCTTTTCCTAATATGGCATGCTATCTTATTTAAATCCCTTTATTGTTAAATCAGAAAATTAACCCAATCTACCTTTCCTTCAGGCAAGCCTGATATATTCCAGCATATTTGTTATTGTCTTGGACTATGATCGTTCTCTCAGTACATCTATTAATTCTTGTATAACATGGAATGATTATGTGTATTGCAACAGTAATGAAGTAATTAAATAGTAATTCATTAATAAAAAGATCTTGTATGTCCCTGAGTTCCTAAGGCATTGATCATTGCTCTATGCTAATAATGTGTCAATTAACTGACATCACAAAAGCCTGGAACTACCATTAACATGCTCTCCAAAGAATTTAAGATATTAGCTGGCAGTGAAATATATACTTCAGTGAGAAGAGCACAAAAATTGAAATGCTCAAGAGACCAAAACATTGAGTTTGGTGTGTCAATGATTTCTTCGAACCACGGAGCAGTGCCATATATTTCTTGAGCAACATGTCCTATGACATGGCAGCTGTATGCTTTGGTTTCCTTGTTTCTTTTTCTATGCTAGGAATTGTCCCTAACGTTTAACTAAATGTTTAATAGTTTTAATTTAATTTTTTACGTTGAAAGATAAAAGTGATTATTTTAAAATATGTACATATTGTGAAATGATTAATCTAGTTAATTACTATATACATTACCTCACATAGTTATCATGTTTGTGGTGAGAACACTTTCCACTCTCTCAGCATTTGTCAAGACGTGGTATATTAACTATTTAATAGATCTCTTGAACTTATTCCTCCTAACTGAAATTTTGTATCCTTTGACCAACATCTTGCCAATCCTCCTCCCCACCCCGCAACCCCAAACTCTGGAAATCACCATTTATTTTCAGTCTATATGTGTTCCTACATGCAAAGTAAATCTCTTGTAGACAATATTTACTTAGATCTTGCTCTTTTATGCATTCAGCCACTCTATGTCTTTTTTAATTAAAGAAGTTAATCCATTTACATTCAAGTTAATTATTGATAGGCAAGGATTTATTATTGCCATTCTGTTAATTGTTTTCTAGTTTGTAGATCTTTGGTCCTCTCTTTCTTTCTTGCTGTCTTTCTTGTGGATAAGTAATTTTCTCTAGTCATATGTCTTGATTCCTTGCTTTTTATTTTTTTTGTGTATCTGCTACTAAGTTTTGTTTTGTGGTTTCCATGAGGCTTACAAAAAAACCTCTTGTAGTTATAATGGTTGTTTTAAACTTATGACAACCTAACATTGATCACAAAAAATAAATAAAACTCTAAACTTTTACTCCCAATATTACTCTACATTTTGAATGTTTTATATTGCAATTTATATATTTTCATATTGTATCTCATTTGACAAATTATTATAGCTATTATGATTTTAATAGTTTCCTCTTTTAACCTTCATACTAAATATATACATAATTTACACACCATTATTATAGTATTAGAGTCTTCTGGATTTGAGTGTATTATTACCAGTGAGTTTTATGCTTTTAGATGTTTTCATGTTACTTATCAGTATGTTTTTCTTTCAGATTACAGAACTCCCTTTAGCATTTCTTTTAAGACAGATCTGGTGGCGATAAACCCCTTTAGCTTTTGTTCATCTGGGAAATTTTTGTCTTTCCTTTATCTCTGAAAGACAGATTTTCTGGGTACAGTATTTTTGACTGACAAGATTGGTTTTGTTTTCTTTGTTTGTTTTGGTTTTTTTTTCCCTCCAGCACTTTGTATAAATCACTACACTCTCTCCTGGCCTATAAGGTTTCAGCCAAAAAGTCTTCTGCTAGCTTTATTAAAACTTACTAATATGTTATTCGATCCTTTTTCTCTTGCTATATACAAAATCCATTATTTATCATAGATCTTTCATAATTTGATCATATGTGTGGGGTAGTCTTATTAGGATTGAATCTTATTCAAGACCATCAATCTTCCTGTACCTAGATATTTATATCTTTCCCCAGTTATGGAATATTTTTCTGCTAATATTTCTTTTAAAAACTTTCCACCTCTCTATTTTTCTTTTCTCTCTCTTAAACTCTAATACTCAAACTTTTGCTGCTCTTTAGATGTTCCATAAATCTTGTATGCTTTACTCATTTATTTTTATTCTTTTTTTCTTTTTTCCCCCTCTGACTACATATTTTCAAATAACTTGTCTTTGAGTTTATATATTCTTTTTTCTGCCTAATGAATTCTGCTGTTATGCTCTCCATTTCTTTTTTTTTTTTTTTTTTTCATTTTGTTCACTGTATTTTTTAGCTCTAGAATTTCTGGGTTTTTTTTTATTATTTTGATGTCTTTACTAAATTTCTCATTTGGGTCACATTGCTTTCCTCATTTCATTAAATTGTGTTTCTATATTTTTCTGAAGTTTTTTGAGCTTCCTTAAAATAGTTATTTTTAATTCTTTATTGGGAAATTAATACATTTCTTTAGCATCTGTTACTGGCACCACATTTTTGTCTGATGATATCATGTTTCCCTGATTGTTCTTGATCCCTGTGGTTGTACATCAAAGGCTGTGCATTTGAAGAAATAGGTACTTATTTCAGCCTTTAGAGACTCTTTTTGTAGGAAATCCCTGCAGCAGGCACAGTGCTGAGATGTGTCTGAGAGCTTGGGCAGTTGAAACCAGCAAGCCAGGGGCAGATAAGGACAGCCCAGTGCTGGGACACACCAGGAGCCCGATGCAGCTGTGGCTGGTGTGGCTCTGCTAGAAACCTGGAATGTGCAATGGCAAGTGCAATGCTAGAATAGGATAGAAGTTCAGGGCTACCTGCTGCTGAGGGTTGTCCAAAATCTGGGTTTACTAACATAAGGCCAATGGTCATGTGGGTTAGAGATCCAGTTTGCTACATAAGCCTGAAGCTTAAGCCTGTGTGGTCTCACCTGGCATTGGGGCAGGTCTAGATGTTCAGTCTGTGAGTACTGGCCTAGAATATGGGGCTATATGGGTCTGCCAAGTACTGTGGCAGGCCCAGTGTTGGGGTTCAAGGCAAAGTCTTCTGCTCTCTTTCTTGTCTTTCCCTCAAGTGTATAGTATTTTTTTACATGCTGTGATGCCTGGTGTTGGGGCAGGGGTGATGGGACTGTTGTAAAACTATGCTCAACTATTCTTTCTACCCACTTCAATGTATATTTTCTTATTATTGTGCTACAACCAGGTACTATGATCTTCCACCTTATTTCTCTAGCTCTTGTGAAGGTAATTTTGTGAATGGCTAGTTATTCAAATTGATGTGTCTGAGGATGGCTAATTGCTGGAGAGTTCCACACTATCATCTTGCTCCATATCTGGTTATTTTATAAATAATTATGGGGCCATAGAAAGTCAGTCAGAAGAATATGATTATGGAGGCTGAGAAATCCCACAATTGGTCACCTGTCCGCGAGAACCAGAGAAGCCAGTAGCATTGCTCAGTCTAAATCTGAAAGCCTCACCACCAAGGAAGCTGATGGTGTAACTCTCAGTACAAAATCAAAGGCCTGAGAACCTGGGGTCCACTGGTCCTGGACACTCAGTCCTGGGGATCAACGTTCAAAGAACTTATAGTTCTCATGTCCAAGGGCAGGGAAAGAAGAATGTCCCAGCCTCAGAAAAGAGAAATAATTTGCCTTTCCTCTAAATTTTACTTTTTGACCAGCTAGGTTGTTTTTTCTCCTTATCTTCATTGGTATGATATCGCTTTAACCAGTAAAATGTAAATTTTTATATTTCCTGTTTTTTTCCTCCTTTTAAAATGATATTTTGTATTATTTTTATTCTCTGAGACCATAAAACATTCATCTAGATTAGAAAAGTGAGATCATTTTGATTCTAATTATAAACTGACCCCTATTATAACTTTTCCATTCTAAAGTAAACTTTATGAAATTTAGGGCTATTTATCAAATGCAAATATGTTTCTACATATTAAACTATTTCAGTTTTGTTTTTAAGGTTTTCTCTGTGTGTGTGTGTATATATATATATATATATATATAAAATGTGTGTGTTGTATGTATGTTTCCCTTTATTTATATGGTCTTACAGCCTACAATGAGATCTAACAAAAAAAAATCAAAATGCAAGTATTATGTATATAGGTGTTTTGATCAATTAAGAATTATCCAATGGTTGAAACTAGAGGTTTTTGCAGGCATTCTCCAATAATAACCAGATTTAAGTCAATAGTACTAAAATAAAATCTAACAATAACCAAACCAAACCAAAACAACAAAATTGAGGACTTTCAAGAGCCACACAGATGAATGTCAAGAGGCAAATAAATAAATAAATAAATAGAGATCCAAAGACATCTCTGGTTGTCAAATCTATAAAAGCACCAGGAAATATCAAACAGGACAAACTTATAGTTTTCTTGCTGTTGCTGTTTTAATCTTGATTAGGACTAATGTATTCTTTATGATTTTAATTTTTTTCTGGGTCTTTTTAAACCCCTGATACCCTTAATAAACATTTGTTTTATTTGACTTAACACAATTCCCTCTTTTCTTCATTCTGTAAATACCTATTGAATTTTACTGTAAAAGGAAATAAATAAACTTCATGGCAAACCTGTTCTTGCAAGTACATACCTTTCGCAGTTCTCTTTTAGTACTTTCCCATTGTTTAGGTGCAGTTAAATCAATATAACATATCAGTAAATGGAATTAACTGAAACTTTGCTTTTCCATGACTGTAGTAAGTATTGGCCAAAATAGTGTTTGTTTCTAAAATATATTGTTGCCAAGGTATTGAGTTTCTTCCACTGAAAAAGCACCACCAAAATTTTTGCATACCTGTTTTTTCTAGCAGTGCGTTTTATGTTACTAGAAATAAAGGCCAAATGACAAAGACACAATGGTAATCAGTTTCACTTTTCACTGAAACCTTATAAGATTCCTTGAAAAGCTTTTGTCTGCTTACTATACTATACATGTGCTACATACTCTCTAAGAAGATGCAAAAGAATGTCATAAGGCTTGCTTCCGTCACCCTGCGCTTCATTGATCAGGCTCATAGTTCTGCCTAGGAACGGGCAAGGTCAGCCCATAAATGTGCTCCATTCTCTTCTACCCTGAATAATGCTGCTTTTAATTCAACATACAGTTATCAAGTAATACTATGTGCCATACATTGTTCTAGGTACTCAGGATATATCAGTGTATGAAAAACAAAAATATTTTTTTGAAATTGAGTTTACATATTTGTGAAACAGATAATGTATAATAAAGAAGTAGAAATTACATAAAATTTTAGAAATGCATTAAATTCTATAGCAAAAAAAGTAGAATCGGGAAAGGAAATTTATCTATGGGGGTTGGGAGAAGAGTGTTATGATTTTAAATAAGCCTCAGTGGGAAGGTGACATTTGAGCAAAGACTTGGAGGAGATTGAGTCACGTGGATGTGTAAGAAGTGCCTTCTGGAGAGAGAAAGGCTAGTACCAAAGCTCGAGGGCAGGCATATGCCTGGAGACTTCAAACTGTCTGCCCCTAGTTACTTTAATTTCTCCTTCCTTTCTTACATACTGGGCTCATTCTGAGTGGTTTATATTTACTGTTTCTACTCCTATTTATTTATTTTTGAGACAGAGTCTCACTCTGTTGCCCGGGCTAGAGTGCCGTGGTGTCAGCCTAGCTCACAGCAACCTCAAATTCCTGGGCTCAAGCAATCCTCCTGCCTCAGCCTCCCAAGT